>CM065658.1:12090848-12168742 GCA_033220385.1 Triplophysa yarkandensis | reverse complement strand
GAGAGAGAGCCAGAGAGCCAGAGCAGAGAGAGAGAGAGAGAGCCAGAGCAGAGAGAGAGAGAGAGAGAGCCAGAGCAGAGAGAGAGAGAGAGAGAGCCCAGAGCAGAGAGAGAGAGAGAGAGAGAGAGAGAGAGAGAGAGAGAGAGAGAGAGAGAGAGAGAGAGAGAGAGAGAGAGAGAGAGATAGAGAGAGAGAGAGAGAGAGAGAGAGAGAGAGCCAGAGCATGAGAGAGAGAGAGCAGAGCAGAGAGAGAGAGAGAGAGAGAGAGAGAGGGCCAGAGCAGAGAGAGAGAGAGGAGAGAGAGAGAGAGAGAGGGCCAGAGCAGAGAGAGAGAGAGAGAGAGAGAGAGAGAGAGAGAGAGAGAGCCAGAGCAGAGAGAGAGAAGAGAGAGAGAGAGAGAGAGAGGGGCCAGAGCAGAGAGAGAGAGAGAGAGAGAGAGAGAGAGGCCGATGTACGCGAGCGGTGGAGCCGGTGTGGAGTGAGCGCTGCACGGACCCGGGGAGATCCGTCGACCTCACCGCCTCAAGCGGGCAACAAGCGGCCTAGATATCCCCCGGAACACCCCCGGTGCCCGCTCCCTTCTTAAATCCCCTCCTCTTCCTCAGTTGGCACGGCGGGCATACTTTAGGCTCGCTGGGAGCGCTAAGCTAACGGGTTGACAGGTTAGCATGCTAGCCGCTAACCAAGTTTTTAAAGTAACTCACTTGGCCCAAATTGCCCTGTAATGCGGACAGGCTCGAGGACAGAGGTGTCTCGGCTCCTTTTTGGCTTCTAGGAACCGTTCGGGTCCGGCGCTGTGAAGTCTTTAAAGTCTTTTTTCCTGTATTGATGATTAGCGAGCTAGCTATGTCTATGCCCTCCGCCGACATGCAGGAAACACCCCCCGTGTACCCGTTTGAGGAGATAGATTATGGCGATATTGAGGTCGAAGAGGTAAGACATATGTTATATAAGCACACATCACATGTATGGAAAGCTTTATGGACAGTGTTGACGATTGTTGGGCACATATATATGACGTGTCAACAGAGCCACAGGAGGGCTAGCACTGCTAGCATGGGAACACCTGACAGAACTTACCTTAACTGTGCTGTTCAGTGTTTAATATTTATAAGTATTGGGCTGTTTATTCATTATTTAAAACATTTTTATATAAGTTTGTTGTAAACTCTTGAAACTGTTGCACATGATTGTGTGGTGGTGGGTTTGTCAACAGTTGTAACCCTATGCAGTGTTCATTGACATTAATGTGTTTTAGGTGTTTGGTTTGTTTTAAACTACAGTTGTAACCCTATGCAGTGTACATTGACATTAATGTGTTTTTGTAGGTGTTTGGTTTGTTTTAAACTACAGTTGTAACCCTATGCAGTGTTCATTGACATTAATGTGTTTTTGTAGGTGTTTGGTTTGTTTTAAACTACAGTTTTAACCCTATGCAGTGTTCATTGACATTAATTTGTTTTTGTAGGTGTTTGGTTTGTTTTAAACTACAGTTGTAACCCTATGCAGTGTTCATTGACATTAATGTGTTTTTGTAGGTGTTTGGTTTGTTTTAAACTACAGTTTTAACCCTATGCAGTGTTCATTGACATTAATTTGTTTTTGTAGGTGTTTGGTTTGTTTTAAACTACAGTTGTAACCCTATGCAGTGTTCATTGACATTAATGTGTTTTTGTAGGTGTTTGGTTTGTTTTAAACTACAGTTGTAACCCTATGCAGTGTTCATTGACATTAATGTGTTTTTGTAGGTGTTTGGTTTGTTTTAAACTACAGTTGTAACCCTATGCAGTGTTCATTGACATTAATGTGTTTTAGGTGTTTGGTTTGTTTTAAACTACAGTTGTAACCCTATGCAGTGTTCATTGACATTAATGTGTTTTAGGTGTTTGGTTTGTTTAAAACTACAGTTGTAACCCTATGCAGTGTACATTGACATTAATGTGTTTTTGTAGGTGTTTGGTTTGTTTTAAACTACAGTTGTAACCCTATGCAGTGTTCATTGACATAAATGTGTTTTTGTAGGTGTTTGGTTTGTTTTAAACTACAGTTTTAACCCTATGCAGTGTTCATTGACATTAATGTGTTTTTGTAGGTGTTTGGTTTGTTTTAAACTACAGTTGTAACCCTATGCAGTGTACATTGACATTAATGTGTTTTTGTAGGTGTTTGGTTTGTTTTAAACTACAGTTGTAACCCTATGCAGTGTTCATTGACATTAATGTGTTTTTGTAGGTGTTTGGTTTGTTTTAAACTACAGTTGTAACCCTATGCAGTGTTCATTGACATTAATGTGTTTTTGTAGGTGTTTGGTTTGTTTTAAACTACAGTTTTAACCCTCAGCAGTGTTCATTGATATTAATGTGTTTTTTAGGTGGTGGGCAGAGGGGCTTTCGGTGTCGTGTGTAAGGCCAAATGGAAAGGAAGAGATGTGGCCATCAAGACAATAGAAAGTGAATCTGAAAGGAATGCCTTCATTGTTGAGGTACTGTCAGAGTTTCGCTCATCCACACATGTGCCTTCGATCACAAAGCCACGCTTAAAGGAATAGTTCATCTAAAACGTCATTTCAGTTCATTTGGAGTGCTTGAAATCCGTATCAATTGTTTTATCGTGATAGTTGGAAGAATGCATATAACAGCTCTTGGACTTTGTTGACTGCCACTTCAGCACTTTTAACTAGGATTGTCTACCATGGTAGCAAATGGGTGTTTGCTTACAAGCATTCAACCAACTTCTTTATCTGTGTTCAATTTACAGATTCGGATTGCTAGAGAGTCAATAACTCATGACAGAATATTTATTATGGGATTAACTCTCCCCTTAACACATACATTAGACTTGAAATATGTATAGAAAAAAAATAGGGATCACACACTTGCAGCTTTTCAAATCTCACTACATATGTAACACATTATCAAGGCAACAAATACAGAATCATGCTGCTTATTGTCTATGTACGGTATGTTGGGGTTGGATCGGTGACTATAGGAGTGAATGCCCTAAATTGTTCTTCTGTGTGTTTGTGTGTGCAACAGTACTTACAAACATTTCAATGATTGACACAGGTAACCACAACAGAACGAATTGCACTTGTGCAAAAGACTTTTCATGGTATCACAGAGACTTATGTTTTGGTAACTTAAGAAAACCAGCACCTGCAGAGGCTTTGTGTGGATGAGCTTTATTGAATTTCTCTCATAGCGTTTAATAAACCCCTTTAAATGTATTAATGTTGACAAGTGCAGGATACTACATTTGTATTTTCTTAAAGCATTTAGATGTATTTAGGTGTATTATGGGCTTGCTTCCCGCAAGATCTGGCAACACGAGTTGGTTAACGCTCACACCTCTTTCTAATGATTTCTTGTGAAGGCTCTTATGTGATTTGGAACTCTTCAAAATGTTGTGTTTTGTAAATATCTAAAAAAAATTCTATTATGGTAGTAATTCATACCCCAGCATTTATCTATTCATAAGCAGCTAATACATATTTTATATTAATTTAACAGACAGAAGTTTTACAGATGTTTTTTAAGATATATTATAGATTACTCATTCTCTCTGCTTTAGCTTCGCCAGCTGTCCCGGGTAAATCACCCCAACATTGTGAAGCTGTACGGTTCCTGCAATAACCCTGTAAGTGTCTTGAACATTGTGCTTCTGAATTTAAACAAGTTTTACAGAGTATATCAGAAGTTCATTCTTGTGGAAACATTTATGTTATTTATTTTGTTAATACACATAATATTTTATATATATTTATGTATAAAATATAATAATTAACTGTCCTGTTTGTGTTGTTATCTTTGTCTATAGATGTATTTGAAAATTGACAGGCTTTTGGGCTGTACCTCACATTGTAATGATGATGTACTTAAAATCTTTTTGCAGGTATGTTTGGTGATGGAATATGCAGAAGGGGGTTCACTGTATAATGGTAAGTTGTTTAGCAAGTTACTTTGTGCCACTTTTTTTCTCACATTAGAGGATAATTGGTGGTCATTTGATCAGATACTATTGCTATGTATTATGTCTAAAGTTGTGTTCTGTGTTTGACAGTCCTGCATGGCGCAGAGCCCCTCCCTCACTACACAGCATCTCATGCCATGAGCTGGTGTCTGCAGTGTTCTCAGGGGGTCGCCTATCTCCACGGCATGAAACCAAAGGCTCTCATTCACAGGGACCTTAAACCTCCCAAGTATGCACCTCAATGCTTGTCTCAGTCTCATGCAATCAAACTGACTGTTTTTTTCTTCTTTATTCACCCAACGTTTCTTATTTTACAATTCTTCATTTTGATTGTTTTTTTGGGGATTTCTGTCATAATGGCAAAATCACTACTGGTCACTAAAATATAAGGATTTAAAGGTGGGGTAACCGATTTTTTAAACCAATTGTTATTTAAAATGGCAAGAAAACACACTATTATGCAAAAGTGACATGCCCCTTTGCTCTGGCCTCAAACATTGCTCCCCCTTGAACATCATGACTTTTTCTAATGCCAACTTGCTTTGTTTTGGTACTCAGCCCAGTTTTTTACAAAACCATCTTAGAGATATACTGGTTTATTAACATTTGTACTAAAGGGATTATTACAAAAACGACAATTCTGTCAGCAAACTTATATACTTTCTTCTGCATAACACAAAATAAGGTATTTTGAAGAATGTTAATAACCGAACAGTGCTGGTACCCCTTGACTGGTTTTGTGTAAATATAACAGAAGCAAATAGAAAGCACATTCCTCAAAATATCTTCTGCAAAATAAACAGATTTTAAATGACAAAAGTGTGTGTTAATGATACATTTTATTTGCTGTTTTCAGTGTTGATGTTTATAATGGAAAATTAGCGGGTCTGTTGTTGCCATCCATTCATCATTATCTCAGTGGTCTCAGAGGGACTTTGTTTTTAAGTCTTACGGTGCATCACTGATATGGTGACATGAGACAGTGTTGGCCAGGGCTGGTTATTTACGAGTCCTGTTTGTAAAAGGCCTTGGCATCACACCATGGAAAATACCATCTGGCTTCTCTCCCAGACACCTAGGATAAAGTTCTCGGGAAGAACTGGGTTGTAACTAACATATGAAATATTACTGTCATCTATCCCCCTGAACTGTCAGCAACTGTGTTTAACTGAAGTGTAGCACAGTTGGAGGGTAGCTAATTGCCATCTGTATATCTGTATTTTTTCTGAAACCGTTAGATTGGGAGTTATCATCCTCAAACCTTTAAACACATTTACATTTACGTATTTTGCTTTTATCTAAAGCAACTTGCAATGCATTATACAATACATTTTAGTTCCTGAGTATGTGTTATCCCCTGGGATTGAACCAATGACCTTGGCATTGCTAGTGCCAGGGTCTAACCATCTGCTACAGAAAAGCTACTTGGATAACATTTTTATAAAAGTGTGTTTATAGGTTGTAGGGATGCTCATATTGACCGTTTAACCGTTGAAAGAAAACATTTTGACCGATTAATGCTATCAGTTACCAGTTTTAATGTTATATTATAGCTTCAATATATATATTCCACGTTTTAATTATAGCGTGATAAACACATGAAATGAATGAATTTGTTGACACTACTTTTTTTTTTTAGAACAATAAATACCGAAACGGGACTTCCAAATTAATCATACTGATCGTCTCTCTGTTTACTTTTCGCACAGAAACTCTTGATGATTCTTATCATTCGTTATAGAAACTTCATAATTTTAAACTGAACAAGGAAAAATAAAGTTGTCAATTGAAGTTAAAGTGACAGATTTGTAAGAAATCGTGACCCACACCCGAAATATGACCTCTGCATTTAACTCATCAAGTAAATAGTGAAAACACACATCGGAGCAGTGGGCAGGTATCACTGCAGTACCTTGCTCACGGACATGTTACTTTTCGGCCCTGGGAATCAAACCGGCGACCTTGTGATCACAATAGCAACTCACTTACCATTAGGCCACGACAACCTCCACTTTGACAAGGCATGAAGTCAGAGTAGCAAATGATGAACAATACCTTATCTAAAATAAGTCTGACAGGGAATTTCTTTTAAAATTATAGGAACCTTTTGATAGAACTGGTTACTTTACAATCGAGCTATGACTAAAAATGCAGATTCTTCAAAGCTTGATCGAGTGTGTTTTCATTTCGTAATCTAAATGTATCAAATTGAAAAATTTTCTTTTGTTTTTTTATGTTGAAAGAAACGCTGCAGGTACCTGACATTTAAGGATGCTAATTTGATCAGTTAATTTATAAAGAACTGCGGTTGTCAGTTTGTAAAATGAAAATTATAAGAGAGCATCCCTAATTGTGTATACCCTAAGAAAAATGAAATTAATGCATTACATTAAATTCCAGTAGTTTATAATACCCATGATACCCATTTTTATAATCAGTTTTATTTTTATTTTCAGTCTGCTCCTGGTTGCAGGAGGTACGGTACTAAAGATCTGCGACTTTGGGACAGCGTGTGATATTCAGACACACATGACTAACAACAAGGGAAGCGCAGCCTGGATGGCCCCTGAGGTGTTCGAAGGCAAGTCATGAACATAACCAACATATGTAGTCTCAATGTTTTTGGGTCGAAACTTTTTCCTATTGTGCATTCAGCGTTTCACATCTCTAATTATTCCCTTCTCTAAGGCTACTTCAGTCTTCACTATTACTCATACAAATATTTCCCTAAAACCAGAAGCTCCTGGCCTACATGATGGATGAAACCATTATAATTTAATGCATGTGTTGGCAATCACCCGCTAATGGATTTCAATATTTCCCCAACACATTCGGGGGCACTCAGCTGTCAGGGCGGTCGAAGGAAAGCTCAATTAGGAGCAGGTTGTTATCTTGTTTGTTTGGGGAGGAGCAGAATTGCACACTATTATACCGCTAAAATCGCCAGTAGAGGAAACCCAGTGCTCCTCATTTGCTGCGCTGACAATGGTATTATCAGAAGACCAGAGCAGGGGAGCGTAAAGACATAGTAGTGCGAGCCGCTGTAATTTAAGAATAATAAGAGGGGCAATTAAAGCTCTCTAGGGCAAGATGAGAGGAAATTAGCTTGTCTCTTCACAAGAGCCGACAAGTTAAAGGCGCCCCTACTCTGGACGGTGGAAAATAGGCTTTGGGGAATTAGATTTGGTTTTTGTGTGTTAATGTTGACTTGTGTTTTATGAGATTGAATGTTGTGATAGCGTTTAAAATTAATTGCTTTTAAAATCATTAGTGGTCTGTATTTTATTGGGCTGTAATGAATTTTTAATGAATTTAGTTTGTTTATTGAACATGCAATTCTATAGCTGTTTCATGCAGCTGTGATAAGGTTTTTAAAAAAGCTAATTCAAAGACTTGCGCTTTCCACTTACCTCTAAAGTTTTACCACAATTACACTACCGGTCAAAAGTTTTGGGACACTTACTCACCTATGCCGACTTTTTTTCACATTTTAGAATAATAATAATCTTATCAAAATTGTGAAATAAAACAGGGAACTAAGGTGACACTGTGAGATGCTTTTCACTCTGTTCATTTTCACTGTTATGTGTGTTGCAGGCAGCAACTACAGCGAGAAGTGTGATGTGTTCAGTTGGGGTATCATACTTTGGGAGGTGATCACTCGACGAAAGCCCTTTGATGAAATCGGTGGCCCGGCTTTCCGCATCATGTGGGCTGTGCATCGTGGTGAGTTTTGTGTTTGCGTGTTTTCCCATATGTAAAAGAGTTCTAGTTATGACTTTGGTTTTGTACACAGGTTTAAGAGTCAAGATTAATATTTTTGAAACCATTTTCCCTTAAGATGTTACCATAAATCTGTTTTGATAATGAACTGAGCTTCATTAATCTGATGTTGCTACACAGAGTGTATACATAAAAGAAATTTGCCCCTAACTGGTTCCTATCAGTTATCAAATGCTAATCTGGATTAATGAGGACCCTTTTGGATGAGAGTACAAAAACTTTAGTATGTCATCCATCTGTCTGCAGGCACCCGTCCACCTCTCATTAAGAACCTACCAAAGCCCATAGAGAGTCTGATGACTCGTTGCTGGTCCAAAGACCCATCACAGAGGCCTTCCATGGAGGAGATAATGAAGATTATGTTCCACCTCATGAGGGTAATATGCAACGCCAGCGTGTAGTTTTGTCATGGTATCAACATTTCAGTAACGTGTACCAATATTTGGGGTACCAAAGCAAAACATACAGATTAAATATAGCATAATTTAATTTGTATTGATCTTTTTTGATGTAAATGTATTAAAGCATCATCAAGCATTATTATTATTTTATATGCATTAAATATTCAAGTTAACTGTTGCTAAAGTTATATTCTATATTATGCGTTTAGTATATATATATAATAAATAAAATTTAGTGTGTTTTTTTATCCCAATAAAGTTATTAAAGCATTAAATGGTTAATATGGACACTTGAATTCGTTAGCATTAGTCTAACACATTAACTTGCAAACAGAAATGTTTACTTTAATCATCATCTAACCTGACATAAACTGCAACATTCATAACTCAACTGCTAAATAGCATTTAAAACTTAACCCTTGAAGTTGTTTTGCAATGGCGGATGTTTTCTCCTTTCATTATAAAACTTTTTTCGTTTTCTGCATGATTTCACTTTATTCTGAAGTATTTCTGCACTCAGCAGTGTGCATCTCATTGATGAGACTCGCACCTCCGCTCATCACATTATATTGGGTCTTTGAGAAGTTTCCATCTGAAAACCTTTCAGACAGTGCATTAGTTCCTGGTAGACCTGTACGCCTGTGCTATCGGTTTGTATCAAAATAAGGATCCGACTACTTTTTTAATTTTAGGTACTGATTCGGAGCCGAAGTAATGATACCTACGACAACACTACCTGCATGCCTGTCGGCTCATCTCAAAAGCTCTGTGACTGCCTGTCAGCAGGATGTTAACATTTTATTCTGTCTTATCCCGTCAGTATTTCCCTGGATCAGAGGAGCCTCTTCAGTACCCCTATCAGTATTCAGATGAAGGCCAGAGTAACTCGGCCACCAGCACAGGTAAAGAATTCCACACAGCAAAAAATAATTTAGGAAGTTTATGACATTGGGTTTTTAAATTAATATTTTACAGGTGAACATACCGGTTTGTCTTTGCTAGTGTTACAACAACACTGACTAGTTGAGAGAAACATGTAAAGGGACACGTGTACACGTTTAAACACAATCAATGCACATCTGTAACCTTATTTACACTGGAACAATTGTACCGCTTAAGAAATAGAGTGGCTTCAGAGGCATTTTGGGCACCGATACACCTTTTGCGACTATTGCAGATAAAATTTCTGTATCAGTTGAAAGAGTAATTTAAGGAAGGTGCTTATATAAAAAAGTGTTGCTATCTACTTTAGGTTCATACATGGACTACACATGTACCAGCAACAAAAATGACATAAACATGGAGCACACCAACTCCCCTGGCAGTAATGACACAATCAAGTTTCCTTACAAACCAAAGGTACAACCACAGTTGCTGAACCCCCAAAATATTGTCATTTTAGAAACCTTAGAAATGAGTATTAAATCCTTACCTGTGTGTGTTTCAGGGTGACCCGTTGAGGCCTGGTCTTCCTCTCTCTAGAGGGGGCAGTGTCGAGAGTCTTTCCGGCAGGTCACACTGTCTACCTTCCGACAGCAAACGAATGAGTGCAGATCTCTCCGAACTAGAGCCCAGATTGCCCTTCGCCTCCGCAGGTAACTTTAGCTTTCTCAATGCTTGTTGTCAAGACAATCCAGGAGAATAAAAAAATGCTTGTTTTTTTATACACTGCTAGTTACCAGTTCGTACAGCAAAATCTTTGATTTATGAATGTGATTTTTTGATTTCAATGGGTGCACAAACATGAATTTGTAAGCTACACACTTTGTTTTTCTTTCATCAGTTTTGTTTCAAAAGTCTCAGGTTCACACATTAACAGAACAGGCACCACTAACAATATTTATAGATATTGGCCTCACTTCTCAAAGCTTGCCCTTCCTGATGCTTGTGTACACCGTATGTAATGTGCAAAGCCAATGTGCCCAAACTTACATCAGACACAAAGAGCACATGGCATGGCATCTCCATTCCTCTTGTCATCCATCCCACTGCAGCCTGTAGTTCCAGAAGCCTTCCTGCCTCTGCATGTACATGTTTGTAATTATGTTGCATGTATGTGCTAATGAAGCCGAAGAACGCAGAGACACTTCCCTAACCCTTCCCTTGATGTTTTCCACAGTCTCTCCCTGTCTAAAGTCAGTACATTGTCTGCATGCCTTTGTGGTCGTCGCTACATGCGCTTGTCTGTATGTGTGTTTTTGCAGCACGTCCACAATATAAGCGAGGTCACCGTAAAACAGCGTCATATGGCACCATTCTGGACATTCCCAAGATCATCGTCACAGGTACCGGGAGTACAGGTGCTCCCAGCAAGTAGCTCCTAATCGTAGAAGGGCGTCACTGAGGCGCATGAGTTCGCATTGGATGTTACTCCAAAATAACACAAGATTCCCTTGACCCATCCCAAAATGTTTTTATTTTTAATGAAGTATAATAAAGTGATAGTTTTCCCAAAAAAGCAATTATTGCTTTTTAGTTTCATTATTTACCTACTTGTCATTTCAAACATCAGCAGATGCACCCATTCACTTTAATGTATAGGGACAACTACAATGTGAAAGGGTGCCAGTTCCCAACATTCTTCAAAATATCTTCTTTTGCTGAATAAAGACCACACAGGTTTGAAATGTCAAGAGGGTGAATAAATGAAGAATTTCACTTTTGGGTTCTTTTGGAATATGATAAATTTGGAGTAATACCCATTCCACTGTCATTTTTCCCTTTCTTTCTTCCTTTGTTTATTGTAGTAAAACTAAGGCTGTGATTGTTTTACCCACCTCATCCTCACGCATCTCTTTGGCTATGAATGCTGATCAACACTTTTTTATAAAAAGTCAATTTATAAAAATGCAAATGCAAACAAAATGTGCGTATGCGGATGGACACAGTCTCATTGGCCTTTCCTCAGCTTTTCTATTTGGCTTTATAGCAGGTGAAAAAGGTTCATCCGATGTCTCTCTCTCTTTCCTTTCGGTTGTCGCACACTCACCTTTAGCTAGTCCTTGTCTCGCCTGCAGAGAGGATGTTTGCAAACGCTCTGCTTTTCTTTCTTTCCTCCATACGCACACATGTATTAACTCGTTCATTAATTCAGCAGATGTGGTAATGAATCTCCTTCACATTGAGGGTCATCGCTATTATTATCATCATCCCTAATAAAGCCCAAGAAAATGGGGACATGAAGGATGGCAGAGTGGGAATAAAGTAGTGGGAAGCATGATTAAGAGGTTGTTAATTTGTCGTAGCAAGGGGAACGTTCTGGATTGTAGCCTCCCCGCATGCATACTCTTAACCTGTCAATCATTTCTGTTATTCTCATGATTTTGACATGGAATTGACCATTGTGACAATCCGTTTTCATTTTATCAGATTAAATGGAATGTTTTAATTTATTTTATAATTGGGAAGTTTGAATGGGCTGGTTTAAGTGGGAAAATTATGAACTGTATTAAAGCTTGTTTGGGTTTAAGTAAGATAAGTTTTCTTGAAATCATTAATGACAGAAGGTCTGTTAGCAGGTCGCCTTAGCTTTAAAAACAAAAACAAATGAATGTTGACTTTATTTTATTTCACTTCTTTCTGAAACTTTGGATGTCTAAGTTCTCATTTTTTCAGATGATTTAATACAGTAAAAAGTATATAAACTTTTTATTGGGTATATTAGCAAAACCAAGTGACAAACAAAGAGTGGCCAATAATAATGAATTATGTAAAGAAAATCATGAAATATGGAGGTACACGTTTTTAGAGGAACAGTTGTGGAAAAACCCCAAAATGAAATATTGTCATTATTTACTCATCTTTGAGTTTAAATCTGTGTACACTTCTTTGTTCTGATAAACACAGGACAAAGAGAAAGATATTTGTAATAATGAGTAAAACCGTTATCTGACCCCATTGACTACCATAGTAGTATACTACTACAGTAGTAGTACAATCGCAGTAGTATCAAATATTTCATCAAAAACAAATAATGCAGGTTATGACCAACTAGAAAGTAATTTATGTAACATTTAGATTTTTAAGTAACAACTTTTAAAATGTATTGTTTGGGATGTTAGGTTGCCAAAATAACATTTTGGTTTTTACCTGGTTACAACCTCCAAAAATCATCATTACTCACCCTCATGTCATTCCAAACCTGCATGACTTTCTGTCTTCTGCACAACACCAAAAAAATTATGAAGAATGTTGGTAACCAAACAACACTGCTACCCATTGACATCCGCTGTATGCACACAGAACCAAAATATATAATCAAAATATCAAAGTATAATCTTTTGTGTTTGCATAAACAGTCATTCGGGTTTTGAGGGATTTGAGAGTTAATAAATTACAAAATTTTTATTCTATCTCTTTAAGAGAGAGACTTTGTGAAAGTGTCTTTTTTAAGGTGGTATACTTGGTAAAAGTGAAGTCTTTTTTTCCTGTTACAAACCAACAAATTAATATTATTTTAATTTGCCTTCACCAAATGTGCGTTTTTAACTGAAATTATTCCATGTTATTTGGATTGTGAAATTATTTACACAAATGATAACTTTTCACCTCTGCTAGACCCGTGCTACTTTCTTACTTGCATACTTCTTCTGTGATGACATTTGTTTAAGTTTGTGCATAGATGTTCTTTAGGAATCCTCTGGTATGTGATCTTTATTAGTAGTCATGATTGAGAGCACAGCTCCTGCCACCATTGATTCTTCATCTTAACATAAAGCCAAACTCACAATCAAATCGTGATGGAAGCTGTCCAATCAATACATTCCGTGTGATACCGTAGGTGTGGTTTGCTGATTTTGGTATAAGACGGGCCAGTGTTTTAAGGGGTCTGGTCACGTGGAGGCTCTGTCACAGGAACTGCTGTAATGGTAGTGAGTGGTATTAGATCAGTGCAGCTGTCTGAGTGTCACATCCCTCTTGCACCAGCTCTGGGGCGAGAGCACGTACACTCCCAAGACTTATCAGATTGTTATTTTTTTTCCTCTCCCTCCACTTTTTCACAGCAACCTGTGAGTCTCATAGACGCAGATCAGTGCAAGACCTTCCTGCCATCGGTACGGAGTCAAATCAGGTAAGATGTTTCACTCTCGCACAGTCCAAAAAGAAAAATCGGCATCAGAGGAATCGGTCAGCAGGACCAACCAATATCACAGCGGTGTGTTAGACAGAACAAGGTCTTTTGTGTTTATATTCTTATCTTTTGTGCATCACAAAGGTATTTTATTTTGGAAGCAGAGCTCCTATCTGAATGTGCACAGGGGCTTATCAGATGAAAGAAAAAGAGGGAGAGATGTGTTGTGTGGGTCTAGATTTTTCCAGGTGGCTTTATGTGTCTGCACATCTGAATCCCAGAATGGTTTAGTTCTGTAACTTTAACGTTGTCATCTTGGGAACACAAGTTCAGTTTAAAGTTTAGTGAGCAGTAGACTTTTTTTGTATGTTCTTTACGTTACTTGTTCTTATAGATTTGGTTTTATTTTCTTTAAACATATTTCCCCCCCACATTTTTACGTTTGCATGGACCTGCATGCCCTGTCTCATTCGTTATTGTTCTTTAAGTTTGTTCTATATTGTTTATTACATTTTGGCTGAAAGTGTGATTTTGTTTCATTTCTGCATAAAACGTTCACACGAAAGTTTCATGTCAATGTAGAGTAGGGATGGCAGGCTATCCATCCACCCATTTTGTTACTTGCCTACTGTCCCACCATTCATTCTTATATAAAGTAAAATTAAGCTAAGAGGGGGGGAAATGCAGCAGTTTGTGAATGATTATAAACAACAAAATATGCATTTGTCTTGAAGTAATTAGAAAATCTGAAAATCTTTAAAGTAATGGTTCACCCAAAATAAAAATTGGGTCGTAATTTATGCACCCTTTGTCTTTATTAAACCTGATTGACTCTCTTCTTTCTTTAGAACTTAAGATATCCTTCAGATTTTCAATGTTTTATAATTGACTTATTGTTTGACCAATCACAGGAGAGCAGGAACAGTAGCAGATCATCCAGTCCCAGTGTAAGGATGATTACACCAGATAAGACAGGTAGAGTACCTTTCTTCTTCAGAATATTTAAGGTTAAACACACAAACATCACTCAAATGCAAAGCTTCTGTGACATTACACTTATGATTGCACATAGACAAAAAGCCTCAATGATTTCATCTTGACATTAGTGTATAATAACCTAATCAACAGGGATTTGTTGCATTACATCACAAGCACAATAGAGCAGATTGTGACATTTATTTAAAGATTTTAATGAACCCTGTGGTCACGCCAACAGAACAGAGTTCATGTCCTCAGTATGTGCGTAAATGAGTGTAACTGGCTAAGCCGCAACGGTTACGAAAGCTTTACCAATGATGTACTTATACACACAATCATGAACTATCAACCATAGTTATCTATTAGCTTCATTCATTTTATATCTCAATAGAAGAATTGTTCTCAATTCAAACTGCTCTTCTCATTCCTGTAGATACCAATGGCTCTGATAACTCCATCCCTATGGCATACCTGACCCTGGACCATCAGCTTCAGGTACGTGGTTTTTTATTGGTCATGACAGAGTTGATATGTTGCCTGTATAAAATGTACGAAAACTCTTATGCCTATTTGTATACTTCAGTAGTTTGGTTTCCAGGGTGCTTTAGCATCTCTCTTCTGTAGAAATATTCGCAAGATGTAAAAACAGCCTTTTAATTAAATCAAGTCTGGGACATGGTATTACGAGGTCTTTTTGTCTCTATTTATATGGTGGAATTGAGTTATAAATATATAGCGGCGCATAGAGAGTGAGGCGTTGCGATATTTTAGCTGTCATGACTAGTGTATGTAACATCTTTTAGGTTTCAGAATAATTGAATAAGCCACACAATGTGATGAATGTCTTTGTGTGTTCGCAGCCTCTTGCTCCGTGTCCAAACTCCAAAGAGTCCATGGCAGTGTTCGAGCAGCACTGTAAGATGGCACAGGAGTATCTGAAGGTGCAGACGGAAATCGCTCTGCTTATTCAGAGAAAGTAAGTTAAAAATGTTTCAATTGTGTTACTATATGATAAATAAAGCAGCATTATAATGCATTAAGGCTCGAGTGGGATGGTGCTATATCACTATGGCTCTGATTAGGTCAGAGACAATCATAGTTACTGATACAGAGCACCATCACATGACTACGAGTACCATATTTCATTTATACAAAAGTTTGTATAAAACTTGGGCGCTACATTCCTCTGTCCTAAATTCCAGCGCAGCAAAACTGTTAAAACAGCCTCAGTTTTAAACCGTCAACTAAATATCAGATAAATATAGTAAGATTAGAGGGTTAATGCAGTGAGAATAAGAGCCCGACCCATATGGGTTTTTGGGCCCAATACCGATATCAGGTAGTAAAAAATGACCAATATAGAAAAACATAATAGATACATATATAGATTTTTCAATGATTACTCAATTGTGTAGATCAAACAACTATAATGTTTTAAAAATATGTATGTATTGAAGACAGAATATTTTATTTAACAAGAAATTTTACTTTTCAAAATAAGTATGACATATTTACAATAAAAGGGAATCTTGAAACTAAAAAACAAATAGAAAAATTTATATAATGTTATCAGATATTATATAATTATATGTTTGAGCTGGAACCAAAGTGGTTTGGCATGATCTATGTTATTATTATATTTCAGAAACAGTAGGTTAATCTTTACTATTTATGATCTTTTTATTATTGATATTATATAAAAAATAACTTCTAGTGCTCCTTTTAAAGGTTCGATTAGTAATAACTGGAATCATGAAACGTGTAAAGTTTAACAACTTAAAACAAGTATAAATAGTGACGGAACAAAAACTATTAATAAACCTTTAATTAGGGGTCACTCTCACTTAACTACTTAAATCTCGATTTTGGGTTTTGATATCGTCTGATTAAAATCAACACATATGTACACTAAAGAGTGAATCTATGCAGTGCTTTTGCTTTAATAACCTTGCAACTGACTGCATGTGTCTAAATAACAAATAATGCTGAAAACACGCATCTAAGTTCATATTAAGTCCAAACAATCTCAGCAAGCAACAATTCCTTGGAAACATTGTGTATAAATTTTATGAGTCTGCTGTGGTCTATGTCCCCATCACAGTTCTAGCAAAATATTACAGCTGAACAACAACTAAGGTTTATAAAATAAAATCGCTGGGATTGTCAACATGTTCAAATGTGTGTGCGAGTTTGTGAGATGCGGGAGCTGATGTCAGAGGGCTATTTTGTGGGTATTTGTGGCAGTCAATGTGAATATTCTCAACATATGGGAAACCTATTGGATTATTGTTTATTTACTTTACAGAAACAATTTGGTTAGGAGCCTACTATTAAGACTTCTCTTTAATGAGTTGTTAACACACTGCCTGAATGGTGCTGCCTGAACGGAGACATACTGAATGAAGGCTGGATGGTTGTAAACGATAAGTGTCAAAACTTAGTAACTACACCATTCCAAGCATTATGTCTGCGTTATGTTTATTATGTTCAAGGTCATATCGGCGGCAGTTTAGCCGATATTGATATATCTGCGATAGGCTCATTTCGGCTGATAAATCGCCAAAGTGATATATCGGCTAGTTTATGTGAATTATGTGAATGTGCGTGTGATATGCCTGCGAGTTAAAGACAGAAAAGTACGAACAACTTTCAGAGAATGTGTTATTTTCATTGCACTGTGGCACTTTCCTTTGCTTCTAATGTTATTGCGCATATTTTCATAAAGTATTATCCTATTTTTGGCTGTTAAAAAGTGTATGGCCACCAACTTTGTTGACGCAAGGATTTCTGTAAGGTAAAGCACGCCCGGAAACTCATTTCCTATGTTTTTATATATTTTGTTGAAGTACTTAGTGGTGGAGTGTTATAAACAGTGAAGCGGTTCCCGTGATGTCTCTGGTCGAATGTCTCATGGCTCTCAGCCAATTAGATGCGAGAATCAGAAAGAACTGTTGTACAAAAAACTCTACCCGTGAAAACCCAACAAGTTTTTTGGAGGGATTTATTTTTTTATGCATAAAGTATAAAATTTCCTTCACCAACACTTTTGTTAATCTCTGTAGGAAAGAGCTGATAGCAGAACTGGACCAGGACGAAAAAGATCAGCAGAACGCCTGTCGCCTTGCTCAGGAGCACAAGAAGCTCCTGGAGGAGAACAAGAGTCTGTCTACCTACTACCAGGATTGCAAGAAGCAACTGGATCTGATCCGAGCACAGCAGCAGAAGAGACAAGGCACCTCATGAACCCGCTTTAAACACAACCCCCCACCCATTTTGTAAAAGAGCTAAACTGACTCTATAATCCCAGTTCTCTTTCTATATTTCTCCCTGATCCAAACATTGGGGTATAGCCGTTGTTTGGCCCTAATGACCCTTTATTCTGCCTTTCGAAGCACCTCAGCCCGTACCACTCCATGACTGCGAGACCCTGCGTTCAACTGCACAAGCATGCTGATACAACATGTCTGTGAGTTCATGGCAGGATACTCAGTAGCGGGCCAGTTTAATCCCAGCGGGTAGATGTACAGTATGCTGTATACTGTGGTGGGAGATCTGCGGACAGCTGCTGTTCGCCAAGTGAGCCAGCAATCTTGAGTGTATGATACAATACTATTCATTCGAAACGGAGAATCTCACGCCTGCGTTGCAGGGATACTCAAAAGGACGATAAAAAAACGAAACATGCTCTTTCCCAGAATTCCGTGCGAGGTTTACCTCTTTCCCTTCCATTAGGTGTTGGTCCTTAAGAATGTGAAAGCGCCTTCAAGTTACAAATACAAAAACTTATTTTACAGATTCTTATTTTATGGCTTACATATATTTTAGTCCTTTCCATTTTAACTCTTTATGCAAAAAAGTGCTACAAACATCTTTTTTCTGTGTTCTCTAAAGTGTTGTCATGTCTGTATTGGTTTAAATCGGGGGATGTATCTTAAAAATGCCTTGCTTGTCGACTCTGTGTTCAAACACAGGGAAGGGGTGCACATGTATGGGAGGAAAATAAAAACACTTGTGACTGGTTTTAACCTTCCGTTCGTCGATCTGAAAGAGGCCAGTTTGATGACTGAGCCAATAAAAAACAAAGGGACTTATGAGTGAGTGTATCAGATTGTGAGCACAAATATTTTATCACAACTTCAGTATTCTTTTGTTTCTTTGCCCTGTTGTGTAACTTTATCTAACTCGATGGTCAATGATCTAGGGTTTCCAGAGATACTTCATAGTTTTATTCTGATTCTCTGAGTTTAATCTAATTTATGTATTCTTAGTTCACATGATGCCTTAGTGTTGAGTTGCTTGCATTAACTTGACTTGTTTTGTTGCTTGGCAGCAAGCATCATGTGACTCAGTATAGAAAGAGCAAGTGGCTTTTGTATTAAGGCGATGCTACCTAAAAGCGGACAGAATTTTGGCATCAATATGCTGCAGATATCATAAAATTACAATTCCTGTTTGTTTAGTTGTTTATGCCTGTATTTAATTTAAGTCATTTTTGTTGTTAGACATGAATTTTGATAGATACCACACTTTTTGTTTACTCTGCAGAATATCCCCCCCCACTCTGATTACTGATTTGGAGAAATGCTCAACAAAACTTATGAGCGTGGTGAAGAGACATCAGGAAGTTCTTTAAGAATATCTTGTTTTCCCTGAAATCCTTGGTCTTTCTGTTAAACAGTGAAGTGGTGTATTGTATTTTTTGTTTTATGTTCATGATGAGTTTCTGTACTATGTGCTGTAAATAAGATGTCTGATTTCTTAAGCTATTGGGAACGGGAATACACAGGTGAAGGACACATCTTGAAATAAATCCAACCGGTAAACAACATGCCTTTGGGATTTGCTGTGTGGTTTTAATGACAGAATCAATTGTGCTTTTACCATACTGGCACATTTCATTATATCCTATAACTGTTTATGTAATTGATAGTTTGCCGTTTTATTGTCGGTTGCTATACATTTGATTCCAGGGCTAGTCTATTCAAATATCATCCTTAAAGGGATTGTTCATGCAAAAGAAATCTGTTGGCATTTACTTATCTTTGAGTGATTACAAATCTTTATACATTACTTAGTTCTGATAAACACAAAGATATTTGGGGAAATGCTTTTAAGCGTACTGCCTCAGTGACAATTTGTACAGATTTTGACTATTTTCATGACAGTTACCATTGTAGATTTTCCTTCAATGCTAATCAGTGGGGTCTGTAAACTGTTTATTTACAAAAACGGATCAGTTGTGGTCTGTTGGTTAGAGAGTTGGACTTGTAAGCAGAAGGATGCAGGTTTCAAATATCAGTGCCATCAGACAATGACCTAAGTGTCCTTGAGCAAGACACCTTACCCCTGTTTGCCCACTGCACACTTCTTGTAAGTCGCTTAAAAAGCGTCTGCCAAATGAATAAATGTAAAATGTATTGTTAATGTAAGAATATGTCCAAAAATCTTTCTCTTTGTTCAACAAAACAAAATCATTTATAAAAGTTTGTACCGACTAGAGTGAAAGTCAAGGTTTTATCCATACTTTAGTGTCAAATGTAATATATGAAGGTTTAAAAACCCATGTGAGGTCTCTTAATAAGTTTCTGTTTTTAAGCATAGTAAGTCGTAATTTTTTTATCATCCATAGCAGTCCATATTCTAAATAAATAGGAGCTTTTTTATGCTAGGTGAAGACATGTTCTCTATTTGTTGGGTATTTTTGATTCTAGTTTGTTCATTTTATATCACAGAAATCTTACAAAATATGCTGTCTCTCAAAAACATGAATCTTTTTGTCACGTCCATACACATTGAAATGTTGTGCATGGACTGGCATTTATTTGGGTTAATTGTCACATTAATCAATATATTGGTAATAAACATTCTTTGAGGATTTAGAGTTTTTTAATGTAAATTTACATCTATATCATTAATATTGCTATATTGAACTTTGTGTGTACGTGCATGTGTGCATATGTGTGTACTGTAGTGGTTTAAGGTTTCATTTATGAATTTTCCAGATGTATATTATCCACTGTGGCATAGTTTGCAGTCAGGGTTAAATTGCTTGTTTAAAAATCTAATGAATTTAAAGATAGAGCTAGAGCACCTTCTATAGAGAACCAGCTGTAAGTGCCAAGAATTCTTTTAAAAGTATTATAATGATGATGTAATGCGTATTTGAGCAACAAGATGGCAGCAGATCATTTGTATCTCTGGTTTCTCTTCACACTTGCTCTCACAAACAAAGAAATCTTGCATGCTTTTGAGAAAGATGCCTATACAAAAACCCAGCAGAATGACTCAATAGCATGCAATATATTTGTATAGCAATAAATTCCACTTCCTTATCCCACTTAAAAGCTTTTTTTTAGACCTAATGCTATATAGATGTATATAATAATCTATTTTATTGTAAAATCTGGTTATTTAGTGTGTTAAATCCCAATGAGCAATGGGATTCAATGTTTATACCACAAAGCTCTAAGCCTCGCCAAGTTGACATCCCAGCATGGATTCTTGAATTGAACCCGTTCAATATGCATGATGTCACTTCTTTTCCCTTTGGGTGGGTATTGTTCGTTGTGGCTCCTTTGGCCAGTGTTAAGTGCTCATAAGCTTGAGAAGGGACTGAAGGTATTGTTTTGAAACTGCCGGAAAATATTATCCAAGTGGGGGGTTGGGTTTTTTTCGAGTTTTTGTGGAAATCAGAAACAGACCGGGTGGTTTTGGATGACCAAAGTGACCCTGGGCTTAGATGAGGTCGCTGGGTTTATACATCACAAAAACTGAGAGGCTGTTGTGACATTTGTATAACCCTGTATACTAGGATGCAGTTTGAGAAGAAGATGCTGATGTAATAACATCAAATGCGACGCATTTCCTAGGCCAAAAGTGCGGCTTTGTTTTGTTTTGCACGCATGGTCAACAATTGAAAATCTACAAATTGAAACACATTATTTTCAATTCTTTCTCATGAGAAAAAGTTAGTGTAGAATGTGAATTAGATCTCTCTCTTTCTCTCCTCCCCCAATCTCCCCGTAACCATGGTAACTGCCTGGAAATAGGCTAGGAATGGTAGAGGTGGATGCAGTTTTTAGTAATGGCCAGAATTTGGGTCATAATATCTGTATATCCGTCTATAAATTCCACTGTGTTCCAGATACGTTCTTTCATTAATCAGAATGATTCCCCAACCGCATCTTTCGAGATGTTGCTGTGGGCGATTCTTCATGTTCACGAAGACGCTCCAGAGGAGACAAAGAGATCTTACGGCAGTCAGAGGTGTTTGATTTGTTTTCCTCCAGCATGTAAGACAAACATGAAACATGTGATTGTCCCTAATGCATTTGGATGCAAGTTCATGTTTGTACACTTTTATCCATGGTTACATGAAGGCTTAATCTCACATCAGCACGTGCTTGAGGTGTCGTTCTTATTTTAAGACTGTCGTTTTCACACGCTGCAGTTGTGGCTGAAACTGTGAGTCCGTGTCACGTTTCAGGAGTCTGTCCTCTCTTTTCATTCCTAGAAAAACAGAAATAACTAACATGACTACAAGGGGAGACTGCTGGGTTGGTCTTCCTTTATATAACCGGTCATGCTGCTCGCTCAATGTAGCACGTGTGTTATATGACCTTGGGGTGCACTACCTTTGGCTTGCAAAAGGCAATTTAAACCAAGAATCCGTGATGAATGCAGAGAAACTAGAAGAATAACTGTGTTTGTTTTATGAATTTGACTATTTTTCAAGAAAGTCGACATTCATGAGATGACATCCAGCCCATCCATTTCCGAAACGTCTTTTGCAGATGTCGCATACACCCTCTAGAAGATGTCTGTAAGATGTTAAGGATTTCGAATGGATGCACAACAGCTCTTTCTAAGACGTTTAGCAGATGATTTGACACAGCAGATGTTTTCCAGATCTTACAGTTGTATGATATCTTTGTGTTTGACTGCTATTTCTGTTGCAGAGCATCATTCTGCAGAAAAATGTCTTACACGAATGATGCAAGGTGAAAAATGACATTAGGCAAACAAAAACTCAATGCAGTCAAAGGAACATACTCGACAGAATCGAGTGTTAAACAGGTTACATGATAAACGTCTGTGACTGTGTAAAAGTGTGAGAAAGACCATCTATTGTTACCATCGTGGGTGCCACTGCGTGGGTGGAAAGGTAATGGCTTTGAGCTTGTGGAGTGATAAGCGTTTCTCTGCACAGACTTCAACAAAACATCCTCACCTCTTCAAAACTGATGAGTCATCATCTTGCGCAACCTGTTTATTATTCTCCACCGTATAGCCTCCTTTGAAATTACGCTCACCTACAGAAATCTCATTAGATAGTCTAGTCTAGATCTCATCCTTTAATCCAATGCACACACACGCACACACAGTAAGTACAAGAGCAGATCACAGGGAGGTGGATGATGTGCAGAATGGTTATTTATATATTAATGAACATAAGATTTAATCATATATATATATATATATATATATATATATATATATATATATATACATTTAGGATGTATAGATGCTACAGTGTGTCAAGTGCCTATATAAACCTTATAAAGCAATACCACGTGCCCATGTGCTGAGATGTTTTTGTGTATTGTTCCGGCATCAGCACTAATTCTTGTGGTTCCTCGTGTGCTAACTCATCAATAATAGATGACGTGCACGCACGCACGAGATTTCAAAAACAGGTTGTTGGCCATCTAGGAGACATCTATGTTGTTTAATGTAAAGATAACCTAAAAACAAACATTTGTTAAGGGTTTTCTTACTCTGGTGTCATTTAAACCTGCACACGTTTTTTGTGTGTGCAGAATACAAAGATACTTTGAATAATGCCTGCAGCCAAACGATTGGCATTGTTTGGACAAATATCTTAGTGCTGCACAAAAAAGAGGCACACGCATTTTTTAAATAATGACAGTTTTTATTTTTCGCTGAATTATGCTCTTGAAATCTGCATGCACTTGAATGTCGATTGAACCAGAGTTTGACTATGACTCGACGATGATCAATTTGGTCTCAATTTCATTTCCTTTAGTACATCTTTGGTTTTCACACGCATTAGTCTGCAGTAAACACAAACGTGTTGTTGCCCTACTGCTTTGCTCTCAGTGCAAGATCAAGAGACAGCAGCCAAAAGCAAAACTATTGGTTTGGCTCTGGTTCGAAACCTCACATAACCACCCACACATATGTGCACATACACCCACATTTACCTCAGCTGACAATTGTAGAGCCGTGAAATGTTAACATTCCTTTACCTTGATGTTTTTCCGAACAACAGCTTTCTATAGGTTTAAACCGTTCAACCGGCATTTAGAGACTATTCATGAAGGCAAAGGGTAACAGGTGATAATTGTCTTTAATGGGGTCTATTGAACATCTCTGTTTTCACCAATTAGATGTGATTGTGTGTGTGTGTGTGTGTGTGTGTGTGTGTGTGTGTGTGTGTGTGTGTGTGTGTGTGTGTGTGTGTGTGTGTGTGTGTGTGTGTGTGTGTGTGTGTGTGTGTGTGTGTGTGTGTGTGTGTGTGTGTGTGTGTGTGTGTGTGTGAGAGAGAGAGAGAGAGAGAGAGAGAGAGAGAGAGAGAGAGAGAGAGAGAGAGAGAGAGAGAGAGAGAGAGAGAGAGAGAGAGAGAGAGAGAGAGAGAGAGAGAGAGAGAGAGAGAGAGAGAGAGAGAGAGAGAGAGAATGTGTAAGAAAAGTGTACGTCCTTAGTATGCAGAGGTGCACTATGTTCTCAGGGGGAAACGTTACCTCTCCTGCAGGTAACCTGAGCTGTTGTTAGTATCTGTGTGGTGTCTGTGTTGTGAATGGCGGTTAGGTCTCTCCCCGAGGCTCTGTAGGAGAAGCAGCAATTGACGTAATCCAAGCATTTGGCTTGAACTGCCATGTTGGCTGCCCTCTCAGTATAAACCTGAGTTTACGTCTTTGCACCTCTGTCGGGGCTTGCCTCGCGATTTACCAAGCCAACATGGGGATGTTGTTAGGCTGCGAAGCGACCGCAATGTCAATTAATTTTCTCCGAAATGAGTCATCAAGTGTGACCGACCGATGTGCATTTGACAGGTTCAAGGGGCCTGTTTTGAATCTACACCAGTCCTTTCTGGAATGACTCATACCTTTCGGCAGCTTGCGGGATTTGACATGTCGTCTGAGATTTATCTGCAGTTGAACTTGCATAAAAAATCAAGCATTTGGCAATTTAATAAGCATGCTTGCATGCTTATATACTGTTCACATTTATGATATAAAATAACCGTAAATAAGGATGTTGAACGAATGTTATACAGTTTAGTGTATATCATTTAAATAACTGGTATATAACTAAGTTTCTTCAAATGTCTGTATCATTTTTTCTTTTTCTTGTCAATGATGGTGAAACCAGATTTCTATGTCGGCTGTAGTTAGTGCATACAAAAATCTCTCTGTTTTATTAAAAATACTAGCACAAGGAATGTAAACAGACATTTATTATTTCAGTAGGACACTACAGCAAAAGATTCAATAATCTGGCTGACAACTGACAGATTTTTCATATGACCATCAAAACTATAGTTGTGTGTTTCTTATTAAATCATTCTACATTAGGTGTAGGATAAACACAATATCAAGATATTATACAGTAGTCAATGTCAATATATGTACTGTATTGCATCATTTTGTACTTTAAAGGCTGTTAAAACAAAAGTGTGTACATTTAATCTAAACTGTCTTCTGTGCATATTCATTTAATATATAAATGTGTTAAGAAAGTTTTAGATGTATATTTTTAATTTAAATAAAATAAATTATAAAAAAAGTTATACACATTTCTCAAGTACATGCATGTGTGTTTATGTATTTACTAACACCAAATTAAAATGCACAAACTACTGACAAACAGTATGTTAGTACTTAACCCTTCATTCTGGATGCAATTTGTCACGAAAAAATTGGACTTCAAGACAAAAGTGAATCCACACACTATTGCTTATTGACATAAATTGTTACATACTTTTTTTATTTAAAATATACATTCCCGAAGCATATGCAAATAAATATATGTAAATACGTTATTTCAAGATCAGATTTCTTATTTCATGTTTAGCAAGCACCCCATTTAAGTGTTAAAGTGGTAATAACAAAGCAAAGGAAGGTGCTTTTATGCTTATTAAAGCTGTGCCGGCTGCACGTCCTATCCAATTCTGTTCAAACTGCAAAGTCCACTTGATCTCTATCTGTCTGTCTGACTACCAGAATGTTTGTAGGTAATCAGAACTTGCATGACTATGATGACATGCCCTAAATCCCTGTCACACCGGCAGCACAGTGGGGCCTCTAACACAAGACCACGGGAAGAGGTCACCGAGTCCAGGGATGCCTCTTGAACTCCTGTATGTGTACATATATGAAGAAATATTTCTTTCTCACAGGTAATGAGTTAGCGGAGTGTTTTGATCTTTCTACAAAGAAACAAAAGAAAAAATATTGATATCAGTAAATCTGCATAAATTAGAGGCCAGCATTTGGAGAAATATTGTATAATAAAATAATTTTGTTACAGTAAGAGTACAGAGTGTGGTGGATGAAATGATAAAAATTATTGGACTAGTAATAAGGAATATTTCCTGGACTGTGTAAAAATCTCTCTCTTTGGTTATAAATTGGGTGTAAATTAGTCACAGCTGCTGTGATTTGTTTGTTTCTACATCCAGCTTCACCGTGCCGGACCACAGATACCCTTTCAAAAGGGAAAAGCTCTGAACTGTGTATAAAAACAGGAAAAAATGTCTGTGGCAGCCAGATAATACATAATAACATGCATTCTCCTCCGGGGCAAGAACGCTACATTTGAAATAATTTTCCAGCTAAAGCTCTTTACTGCTAAGTAAGTCTTCTGTATGTAGGATGGTTTAAATAAAGCGTGCTTGTGTTATGAGCTGTGTTCCCTAGATAGGCTGCATAATCTCATGCTTTCGAGTTTCGTTTTGACACTGATTTTCTGTCTTCTGAGCACGAAACCTTCAATATATACAGCCTCAGAAACAATAAGAGATGATTCTAAATGTTAATTTAGTGAGCATTTCCAAATGCATTGTGGCCATTCCAGTCCAGTGAATTTCAAAGTCATCCAACAGACTGACACATGAAAACTGATCAAAATCAAGCTAAAATAAAAAAAAATTCCTTTGCTCAATTTTTATTACAAATATTGCTCACTCTGCTTAAAAATAATATAAACTTGAAAGAATACAGAACACCGTTTGTGTTATTTTCATCTGTTTCTCCTGATTTTAATTTTTTTGCAGATAAATGCAAACAGAAAGAATATCATTGTTTGAACTTTAAGAGAAATAATGTTTAAAGTTCTTAGACTAAAACAAAAAACAAGCAGTGAATTCACAAAGAAAAATGTAAAAGTTCTCTTAATTTTTTCTGTTTCTATATACTCTATATAAGTTTGATATTATTATTTATTATTGCACCATTAACAACATTATTGTGCTTTTTAATGTGCATATTATACTATGCTTTAGTAGTTTAACTGTTTTAACTGTTTTGTCTTTTTTTCTGAAAATACATGTACAAATATTACTTCTCATATGCTTAAAATCAATATAAACATTTTTTTAGGATTATTTGAATTTTTTCCACATAAAAACTCAAATACCTCATATTTTGCCCTCTTTCTCTAGTTTTCATTATCTGCAGATAAATCCAAAAAGATGAATTTTTGTTGGAATTTCAGGAGAAATAATAGTTAACAATCACGGAATAAAACAAAAAAATAAGCACACGCCTGTAAGAAGTAAATTGACACAAAATATTTTTGCTTGTTACATATGTTGATTTATTATTGCACAAGTCTTTGGTCTTATTAAGTCCTTATTAAATTGTTTTTAAACACAAACGTAAAACAAATAACTGAGCCCTTTCAGAAAATCCATGAAGTGTCCATAAGAAGTAAATCACCATCAAACAAACATGTCATCATCTAATAACACAATTCCACTCATAATTTAACAACATTTAAGGTTTGTGATCCCTAATCCACATCAAATCTTCCATCCTAGAATAAACATTCATTGTTTCAAACCTGCAACAAACCCACAAGTTTGTGTCTTGAGCAACAAGCAATCCCACAGTGATCCCAGTGTCCACAGTGACCTCATCAGGAGTGAGATGCTCGGCCGCTGGAGGCAGCAGCGCAGTGCGCAGCGCGTCGTGTTGTGAATGAGGCAGAAGATGACGTCAGCTCACGAATGTCAACAATGTAGCGATTGAGAGAGGAGGCGTTCCATTCGAATGTAACAAACAGACACGGAGCAGCACGCCGCACACACACACGCGCGCACACACACAACTCTATTGCTCTTATCTCGTTTAGAAACACGCGGGATCTCTGCAGCCCGGGACTTTAAGGAGTCTGCAAGGATGTGAGAAAAGCTGGATTACAAGGAAAACTGCAATCCGGAGGTGAGTTGCGGGATTATTCCGCTCGGGAGGGGAAGTGAATATACACGAATATCACAGGGGGGGGGGGGGGGTAGTGTGCATGCTGGGTTCACGCACTCCCTTTAAACGGAACATCCTGGTGTGCATGGGTGACAATAGTAGCGGGACGCATCCCGATCCCGGGATTGAGAGGGGGGTGGGGGGGTCACGGTTCTTGTATTTGCGGGAGAAGTTGTCACCCGGCTCTGACCCATCCGGGCGGGGTGAGGTGACACCGGTCCCCATTTCGGAAGAAGTGCTGGAATTGCTTATTTAAATATTTAAATAACAACACACGTGTTTGTAAATAAACACAATAGAACAACAGTGCGTGTTGAAGTGTTCCGGAGGTGTTCTCTTTGTTCCGCGGACGCAATCCCGCTCGTAATCCCGACGAGATTATCCGGAGATCAGCTGAGTGAGGGACCGGGATGCTGTCAGCATCACCTCGACACAGATGCACTCTGGAATGCTGGATCTTGAGGATGAATGATGGGTCGTGCTATTATGGGATGGCTCATTCACGATTGTCCTGTGTAATGCATGTGTGTAAAGAGATGCTTATGTGTTTGGGTCACGTCTTCAGAATGAATCAGGTGAAGTATTATGGGATTGCAACGAGGTGATGCAGCAGTTTAGGCTGCGCCCACATTCCTTTGTCTGCGGGCGCTTGGGAAGCATCCAGCCCGCGTTGCCTTTGCCCTAAATACACGGCAGACGTAATCGATCAACGCCATGCTTGAATCCCTTAGCATGGTTGAAGCCTGGCATCTCGTGTGCATCCGATGGGCAGAGTGTAGAATTCGAACATGTGTCACTCAAACACTGGAGCACATGATGCCATTGTTCTTTACAGTCTCTTGTGTTCAGTTTAAGCAGGTCCACTCATAATCACAGGGGATTCTTTATTGGGATCTACATATCTGGGATGTGATTGCATATTAGGAGGAAGGATGAAAAGGAACAAACACAATAAACACCCCCTCCCCTTAAGACTGATTTATTATTATACAAAAACACACAGGGGAGCATGCATTGAAAGTTTAGTTGCATGAGTTTTAATGGATATTTTAATGGAAATATTCTTTCTAAGTAAGCAGAGGGGTAACTTTTCATAAGATAAAATAGCACGTTGCACAGAAAGCAAACACACCAACAATTGGAAACATCCTTAAGGAAACGCTTGTTACTTGTAAATGGCTTTTATTCTCTTAGGTGGAAACCAATGGCGTCATGTGTGATGTAAGACTGTAAAGGATTTTATGAGATGCATGTTTCGGGCATTGCAAACAGCCCCGTCAGCACCGTGATGAAAAGAGAATGTGAGTGTGTCTGACCCTGAGTCTGCATAATACGGCTCTATTAACAGCTTCATTAATTTCATTCTCCATTAGTGATATTCCACCCTCAGCATCTTCTGTGTGCTCATGCCTTGTCTCTTTTGCTCGTGATGATCTGTCGAACCCATTGTGGATGAGTTGCTCCGTCATTCTTAAGATGGGAAAACATTCCATTTTTGTTATTATTAGGATTTGGCATGCGGAAGATTTTCCATACTAGAAAAAGCAACCCTTGCTGGTCATTCATTTACTGGCGGGCATCTACAAGAACATTTTTAAAAGTCTTGATCAGTGTTGTCAAGATAACGGATGGCATCGGTAATTTAAGAGTAGGAAAATAAGCAGTGATGTCATCACTATCGACTGATATGTGATTAGGTGTATTTTAAACACCCATGCATCACACTTGTGTTGAACACATGTGCGATCTTGAGTTTTTTTTCACCAGTTTTAGAATCAGAGAGAACAAAAGCCTTGGGTATGAAAACATGTTCCCATAGCCGTCCCACGTCAGCACTAAGGCATGTTTGACTGAGTTCCAGCTTTTGAGAGAAATAAATGGAGAGGCGGAGAAGGGAATCAGAAGCTAAGCCATTGAAGGTTTAGTCAGAGCTTTTTTCACGCGTGGCATCATGGGTGGCAGTGATTGGCATCATCTATCAAAGTGACAGAATCACTGATAGCACACCAACCCGACTCGGAGGGAATCTCTCTCTGCGGTTGTGCCAAGAGAGATCACACTGGTGGTTGCCATGGGCAAATCCTTATTGGATTGTTTTGTCAGCAGTTTTTCGGGGATTGTCCACCTCAGTCAAATGATAAATCCTTTCACCCATGTGATATCTTTGACCTCCTGTCATACATGTTAGCATTCTGAATGGTTTGTTCCTAGTGTTCCGCTTGGCTGCAACTTCAGGCTCTCTTCTCATCCTGTCATCCGATATCTTTGAAACAGTGTTAAAAGCACAATAAAGAAATAAATAAAAAAGATTCACAAACCAGGCCACATCTGGCCTGAATGGAGCTCCAGTTTAAAACAACAAGCGTAAACGAGCAGGAAGTTTATGTGTGCAATTGTGGAAGCGTTTGACTCAATGGAAGCCCATTAAAACCACACCAGGAATTCCGTAACAGTCAACAGTCTCTCGGCCCCACGGCAGCACACAGAAGGAGATTTCCACTTGGAGGGATGTGCAGAGCGTCGAATTATTACAATTAACACCTAGTTCAGATCTTTTATTTCATGTTTCAGGCTGGGCCAATGGTTTTTAAGTTAAATTGAGGGATTAGTTTGGATTGGATGTTTTTTTTGTTGGACCACAGCTGCTGTGTTGATACTGACAGACTCTCTCACACATAAATTCACGTTTTAAGAGACAATTTTTGTGTACACCCATATTGTTCTTTGAAAATATACAGGGTTTAATCATTAGTAAAAGTTGACATAAATCCATAAAGAATGTACTTGTTACTGATATTTAATCAGTTGTTTATAATTTATAAACCCACTGATGTGTCCAGGCATAAGAGAAATGTCTCAAGACACAAGTTTTGAGAGTCAAGATAGTTTGTAGAATGTCTGTGCATGAAAATGTTAAAACCAGATGCAATAAAACCCAACAAATGAGGAAGGAACATCTCTTCATAGCCCCCGAAATTGAAATTTTATTTAAATGTATACATGCTCATTTATGAGGAATATGTAGTGTTATGCATGTGACTATTCACTTACCTGACTGTGGAAAACTATGCTTGATAAAAGTTGGTTAAAACTAGGGCTGCTGTAATCGATTAATAAACAAATACAAGTACACATAAATGTATATATAATAAGGAAATATTTGCTTGAATTAATTAGGATCATGAATATAATTTTTATATATTTTATTTTTCTTATATAGAGAAAGAGATGTATTCTTAACAAATTCACAAACAACATTTCGTTGCATATATATATTGCATATATTATGTGAACCCAAAGCTTAATTCTGCAATCGAGTTATCGCCTGAATTTGCCTGAATGTAGCTGAGCGTAGATAGAAAGTTTTCCACACCTGTCTCAGGTGTGTAACGTTGTTTCAGGTAATGCAGTTTTAGATCTTAATGATATGTATCAATGTTTACTCAGTCGCTGTTGCCACTGGTTAAACAAATCATCTGCAGTCATTTCTTAGTTCTGTTTTTGTTGCATTGTGAAACTGTGCTGTTTCGATTAACACGCTTGGCTTTTGATTCTTTATACATGTGTGAGTTGGTGCCAGATAGTGACATTCTTCAAAGTACCTTCTTTTGTATGCTGCAGAAGAAAGTCATACAGGTTTGAATTGACAGGAGGGTGAGTAAATGATGACAAAAGTGTCAGTTTTGTTTATGCGATCACCTTGAGTAAGCTGCCCAAATATATAAATTCTATCCCTGTTTGTGTGTGTGTTGTCTCCGGTTAAATTTGGAGCTGTCATGCCTGTCAGAATATTCATGCTTGCAGCTGCTGAGTCACATGTGCCATGCAATTGGAGAAGTGGCTGGAGTGCTGGGGTTGACTGTCTCTCTCTTTTTCCGTCTTTCAGACATAAACTTGTTTGGTTACTTCACTGCGCTCTTTTCCATTCCTAAAACGCTCATTCATGGAACTCAGAGTCTGCAACTCATTCATTCTCACGTTCTCCATGTGCCAGACATCTCTCCTTATCTCCTGTGCGTTCCTTTTAGAGTTGGAGTGGAAGCATTCGAGGCTGAGTCTGTCCAGCTTCGATAGAGCAGTTAGCAAGTCTATGGGGTTCAGGGTTGTTTGGCGACCAACATTCTTCAAAATATCTGCTTTTGTGCAGTGCAAAAGACTAGTCTCGCAGGTCTGCTATGGCATGAGGTTGAATCTATTATCTTTCGGTGAACTATCCCTTTAACTTGTTGTGAATTATTTATGAACTGATATGCTGTGGGCTGAAATCTCCAGGCTGGCTTATCAACGCTCGAGTGCTCCGGAGCCTTAAGCTTCGTTCTTGCTCTTTCTCTCCAGTAATGACACACAAGCGATGAGTGACTTGAGTCAAGCATGCAGGAGTGTCCTCACAGCATACAAACAGCCATTCTTAGAGCTGAAGTGAATGTGGGCCAAGCACAGCCTAAGGCTTTTACACAGACGCTCGTATAATGTATATGAATATCGCATGTGTGTGTAGGACCATATAAATGTACGTACATGGGTATGTCACCCACCGCACTGGATAAACACGGTTGCAGATTGCATTTGACACACAAGTAAATTTGATTTTACACAACGGTAAGACCGAGGAAACCTGGAGGGGGGGTAAGAGTGTCACTGGCCCGTCGGGGCGAATGAGTCATATACAGTGTGCTGTGTCAATATTGATGCCTAGATTACAGAAGTACACTATGAAAAATGCACTTTTGTTGTTACTTTTCTCCTTCTATTCCATCTGTCAAAAAAGACCTGCGAGCACATTTTCGCATATTTAAAAATGTTTCAAACATTTTTTCGCCTCCTCCTTCTGCAAGAATGATGCCCACCCTTAAATAGTTTTTGATTTAAAGTTAAAAAATGCCCGTCTAAGTTTAAAGTCAACGATATTAAGATTTTTGCAGATGTGCAGTTTTTATTTGTCGGTTTTTAAATGCGTCACTGGATGCTGTCGAGGCTCATCGCAGGTGAACATACCACAAGTATGATGTCAAAGTCTCCGATCCACACTGTTCATCAGAGAAATGGGTTTTGGGTCTCTTCTTTTTTGGCAAATCACTTCAGGATTTGAAGAAATCCAGCCAAGAATAACTTGCAGAAATATGTGGATCTCTCTCTCTCTCTCTCTCTCTCTCTCTCTCTCTCTCTCTCTCTCTCTCTCTCGCAAACAATGTCAACTACACTGTAAAATATTTCAAGTGGCTTAGTAAATATTACACTATTAAACAGTTATATTAACTAAATAAAATCTTTTAAATTTACAAATATTATTATTTTACGTACATATACACAACTTTTAAACTGAATATTTACAAAATTTCAAAGCTTTAAAATGTACCCATTTCTTTAGTCACATAAAACACAGTACATTTTTCTAGTGTAAGTGAAACGTGTATCAAACTTGATACTAAACTTCCTGCCAAGGTCATTTTCTTTCCCTTCCACTTTTTCTCCGGCTCCTCTCGGCTCTCGGTCGATGGGAAAAAGTGACTTGAGTCCACAAGAGTGGAAGGTATTTAAAACAATCAGCGGATTCCGGGTAAGTGGGTGAAGTCATTGTTTTACACAGAGCAAGCGTTAGAAGTGAGAGTGGGATGGGTGGGTGTTTGGTTAGGTTGGCAGCAAGGTTGACCTTCTTCTAAAGTGTGTTGTTTTCCGTTTGCCAGAACGACTCAGCCGGCACAATGCCAGCTCTGGCAAACCTCAGAATTCCTCCCAGACGGTTTTATTTGTATTGCTTTGCACTTCTGAGGAGAACAAAACATTCCCATTGTGTGCGTGTGTGCGCGGAGGGTGTTCTGCACCGCAGTCTATTAGTAACATCTGTGATCATGATGAATGTCTGTATGAGGAATCATGAATAAGTAATACTTCTGTAGCTGAGGTCAGCATAAACAAATCAGCAGCGTTTAACATGTTCTGCGGGAGTGATGTATGCGTCTGTAGCTGTTCATCACAGAGGTTTTAAAGTATCATCATTTGACATTTCTTTGTGTGAGCAGGTGCATGAGGAAACATCAGAATATTCTGAAAATCTGATAATCATGTTATTATGCCAGATTAGTGTATGACCATATAACACTGCAAATTTAGTAGAAAAATAATATATATTTTTATATTTTCAAGATTTTAAAAAGATCGTATAGTCTTAAATGACAATTCTGTTATGTTAAGTCGTTCTGTTGAACACAAAGAAAGATATTCATAAGAATGATAGCAACTGAGATGTCATTGGTAGACCATGTTAGATTAAAAGGTGTCCCATAACTGTTTGTTTAAAAAATATATTTTGGATTAAACTATTATTTTCATTTACTATTGTGTTTAACATTATTAAGAAATGCAGATTTTAAATAGCTTGAGGTTGAATAATTCTAGACAGATTTTTGGGTAAACCATCACTTAAAATGAACAAAAACAGATCAAGTTATCAACAAAATCAGATTTTCACTACAGTTGTCCTGGCTTTTTTTTCATTCCTTTTCATTTTGTTGCTGTTCGAAACTATTTGTACTTAAAAAAAGAGAGATACAATTTTTTACAAGGACGGCAGCAATATTTAAATGATGCTCTCAGTCAAATTCAGTGCAGCTTTAATATTGTTCATTTTGCTATTCCTCTTGTGGTCATAAATCTCACTTAATCATATCTTTACATTTGTTTGTTACTTTAAGAAATAGGTGCTGAATAATTGCAATAGTATAATTTATTTCAAATGAACACAATATCAATATTTTAATTCCTCTGTTTTTGTCAAAACAGGTATCTTGTGACACCCCTAAAAGGTACTTTATTAAATGTTGTTTCCTTAATCCAAACCACAACTGCAAACTTAAAATAATGCTTAATAAGTGCGATAAGTACGACATCATTTGGTGGTAACACAAACATAGATATGAATCTAAAGTAACTTGCAATTTTATTTTTCAATCAGATGGTGTTGTATAACCAAAAGATCAGGATTGCAGCTTTAACTTGCCGTATTTTTCTCTTGTATATAACCTTAAGCTTTTACAATATATTACATAACAATAAATGTCAAAAGGTGTTGCTTACATCCACCATCATATCAGTTATATTGAAGCGAGAACAGAAATGTTTTATCCTAAATATTTTTGTAAACAGCTCTTAATATTTAGAAAAGGACTTTTTATATTTTTTATTATATGTCACCTTTATTATGCCGCTTATCTCCCTCACAGATCACCATGGTAACCAGTGAAAGTATCGAGAAGCACTTTACGTTTTACGGTTTCTGTCAGAATTCATGATTTGTTGGGCGCTGGGGTGTGAATGAATAAAAACAAGTATGATATGTGTGGTTTAACTCTGTGCAGCTGGAGGTGTGTAAGAGTGTGTGCATCCGGTGAGACTCGCACAGGTGGTGAGGGGGAGGGGTAAGAGGTGGGCTTGGAGCAGCAGGGGCGGTGTGACCACTTCCTGTCTCCAATGTACTGTAAATCGGTGTGTGCCTTTACCAAATCAACATTTCGTGCCGGCGGTGGATTCTCATTGGCTGAGCTCTTGCAGTGCGGCTTGCAGAAAATGTTTTTTTCTTCTCTTTTTATCGTAGATGTTTTCTGTGTTTTGCCTCTATTCGTGAATCAACCTTGCATCATTGACACAATATTACAAAATAGATTAGCAAGCATGTTTGTACCCAGTACGTTTATGCTGAATACTCTTTGCAAACGGGTGGGAGAAATCATGAGCTTGAGGAAAATATGTTGCATGACTTGTGGAATGGAAAAGATTAAACATATCGTGTCAGAATTCAATCGTATGGTTGGCTTTGACGTATGGAATGTTGCTTTGCTTCGCCTTAGGTGAGAAGCTTGACGTGGGTGTGCACAAAGCAGAATTACAGTTTCTTAGCCTGAAAGTGCACAGACCTCAAAAGCTTAGAATGTTCTGTACATTCCCTATATATCTCTATTGTAAGGACAACATTGTTTCTCAAACGGCCCTCCCTGCGAGCTGTTTAGAGTCATGCTGGAATTATCAGCATGCTGATAGGATCTGGTCCACCCACCATTAGGTATAGACAGATTTATGTGCATGTAGATCAGTTCTGCGGTCAATTGCCATGACCTTAGCTTACAGTCAACAGGTTTAAGCCAAGAGGGTCAGTGAGTTCAAGACCCTGACAGTTCTCACAATGAGTGATTTAAAGAAAAGATGTAAGTGCTCATTATATGGCAAACAGAGGTACTAGTAATCGAGTTTTTGAATGCTCAGATATTTAATGTTTATTTTGACTGTTTATTATATAGCTGGAAATATTCAGATATTTCTGTATTTTGTGCATTGATTGTTATACCTGCATGCCTTGAGCGTGATAACTTGTATAAAGAATATATTTAATATAGAATTATAATGAATGATAAATATGTGATAATTATTTGTTTAGAATATTTTTCTAGAACACAAAAAAAAACTTATAGAAAACCTTATGTTATACATTGGTTACATATTTGCTTAAAACAATAGTTCTTATAATTATTACAAAAACCTATTTTCAAATAACTTAAAAATAAAAAAATTATGATGATAATAATAATAATAATAAAAACAACATTTCTTGATTTTTATATTATGTTCTTAGTTATTTTTGTGTGTTTTGTGTTTTTATTTTATAAAAAAATAATTTTGCACAAGCATAAAAAAGTATAAAGCAACTGGTCAGGTTTGCTTGTCTGCTCTATAGACAAATTCATGGAAACTCTTGCAATACAGGATTCCACATGAAACACAACTGGTGTTAACAATTACTCAGATTTAAAAATGAAAAAAATGTGTAGGGATGTATCATCTCATCTTCTCAGACAGGCTGTCTAACACATACCTACATATTTTTGAGTTAAAAAAAGGAAAGAAGCAGAGCCTGTTCCAGAAGTAATTGTAATAAAATAGTTTTATTTCAAACTCTTTTCAATTTCATTATTTCTATTGTCAGTAATTTTGAGAGTATTATTTATTGTTTTTAAAATATTAACTCTTGATTGTATTTGTGTAAATAAAGTAAAGTATATTTCATAAAGCAGTTTACAGAAGAAAACAACTATTTATTGTTTTTAATAATTGAAAACATATTCTCATTGAGGTTCTGTTTATTTATGTTAGCAAAAGCTGACAAAACAGCCAGAAAAATCCAAATTTAAGTTGTTATTTTGTTAAATTATTAATGGAAAAATACATTTAGAATGAATTGTTATAAGTTTCATAAATATTTTTATGCCTATTCTGAATTTTCATTCCTTAGCTAGTGTTTAATATATTTACATATATAATATGATAAAACGTTAAAAGAAAATCCGTAAAAAGTGAAATCTGTTAAAGTTTTAAAGGGAAAATTATTTTGCAGAGTACAATATGTCAACAACTTAATTTGTTTGACATATATTAAAAACTTAACTCAAAAGTATTTTAACAAATTTCTGAAAACAAAAGGTGCCAAAATGCCCCAAAATGGGTTGAGGATTAAAAGGGAGTTACATTTTTTATGCAATGCATGTATATATAGCAAACTTGTTATACAAAATGTACAATTCGGAGTGTTCATAAATTTGACGTCAGTTTACAAATAAGACACCTGTTTGCAAACTACAATTCTGCTTTTTTTAAAGAGTAAGTTATTAAAGCATTTCCAAAAGCAGGTGGTTTATTCGTTTTTACGAAAGATAATAACAAATTAAGTGTTTATTACAGGAAAGGAAGTGTGGCTGGGGCTTACAGTCAATGAAGTCTAAGAGGCTTGTGTTAGCGTGATGGAGGCGGAGCTTTTCTCCACACTGATGAGACACAGAGAAACGTTCCTCTTCGAAGAGGCCTGTGCCGACGACCCCAAAAAACCCACCACCCTCCAGCCAAGAGCTGCTGCAAACCTAACATGCGAATCAATCCAAGAGTCACCCAGGAGCATCTCAACGCATGTTAACGCACACGGACCTGTCACGTTTTCCTCCTCTCTGAACAGTCAAACAATGGAACACACCACTGTGAGTGATCGCATTTTAGCAGTTCCTTAAACCTTTTCTTTGAGTTTCATGTTTTTCTGCTTTAAATCTAAATGCATAAGCGTAAAGAGTCTTGTCTGTCAATGGATGCTTTCTAACATGCTGTACTGTTGAATGTGATTTGGTTGTCAGATTTGATAGACCCAAATATGAGTTGAGACCATGAATCACCATTAGGTTGAGATCAGTTGCGGGGCAGGTGAATGTTTAACAGGTGTCCTCTCTTTAGAAATGTATAGCGGTCATCTCGTAGAGGGTTGGAGGGAAAGGCGATTGGAATGCCCTTCTGCTATCTTGACAAACAAAAACTTGCCATATCAGTTCTTGTTTCAGGTGGGAAGTATGCAGTTTTGAGAAGAAAGCTAAGTGTTCACTTATGAAGTATAGAACCTTAAAGTTAATTTCTATTAGTTTACAAGCTTCTGTTTCTCATTCGTCTTGTAAAGGAAATAAAACTTCCTTTTACAGTTTCCTGTCCAGGTGCCATGAATATCAACCATATAAATAAATATCAACCACCAAAGCGACTTTAATATTATCTCGATAATAAAATGGATATCTATCGAGAGTGATCAAAGAATTCATGCTCATGCTTCTTTTAAGCAGTTGAGATTGGGACAGTCTTTTTTACTGTGAAATGACTTGCACGCCTGCAGTAAGAAAAGTGTTAAACCCTCACATGAATGAATGAATTCACATGCGTCTTTTATAGTGTATTGTCTTTTAGAGTTTTTACACTTACTTTTCAAGTCTAAGAGGGACGACGGGCATTACAGTTCACCTGCTGGTTATTGTAGAGTAGGATATTCTTTGATTGCAGATTTCTGGTTGTAAAACTGCTGATCAGAAGAAAAAAAAAAGTTATTTTCTGGAAGGACAAAAATAACGTAACTGGAGGCATAAAGGGATAATTTATCCAAAAATGTAATCTGTTATTATTTGCTCAACGTTTTGTCATTTTATAGTTGTATACTTGGCAGTCTTTCATCTGCCTCTCACAGAATAAGATATTTTGAAGAATGTTGGTAAACAAAAAATGCCATCTTTTTTAAAAATATCTTTACCCTGCGTCATGCAAAAAAAATGTCATACTGGTTTGAAATGAGAAGAGGGCGAGTCAATGTGGACAGGATTTTCATCTCCATGAGATTTAAGAAATATTTTTACATTCTTAAATTTTTCAAACAAGACAAAACTACTAAGCATAATATTTATTTGGTGTGCACTTACTACTGCCATGATTTACAAGCTCAAATGTTACAATGCTTTATTCTGCGCCTAACATACCTTGACTACTTGTTAATTTTTAAACTTATAAATATTAAAAAATATAAATTTGTAGCCCTAGAAAAACTCTGTCCTCTTGTTATTTACTAATAATTAAAAAAAATACTATTGCACACACTGTGTTGTTTCATGTTATGGATGGGTCAGATATGAATTTTAGTTAAATGTAAACCAGACATTGGATTCCTTCATATTTCACCCAGCCTTTTTAAAGTGTAACTTGAAATCAAACATAAACAGTGACTTTGCACATTTACACGTCTCCTCCGTTTCTTCTCACAGCACAGCATTATGCAGCGTTCTGCCCAGTTCCCAGCGTGCTTTTCTGCATGTGTAGCATGGGGTAAGGCCAATGAAAGAAGACATTGTTCATGTCATAGTGAGGCATGTTGCATGCACTTATAACTCTGAGTGGGTGAAGTTTCCCCCAGCATGCACCAGGAATTCCTTTGAATGACTGGATTGTGTTGAAGGAAAGCTGCAGGCCTTTGGTGCTTTGTTTTTATTTTCCTCATCTGACAAGTCACAAACTCAGCAACACTGTTGAAACAGTTGCTTAGCTTTCTTAAGTCTTGACTCTGGGGATGTATTACTCACATTACAACCTTGTGCGCACCACGATAAACCAGCCAATGAATTAAACGGAGGGAAAAAGCACATAAGGGAAAGATTGAGTTGTAATGTTGTGGATTATGATGTTCGGCACAGGTGTGTCAGGTCTTATCATCTCTCAGTTTCAGTTTCTTATCATCTCTCGTATCCAAGAGCAACGCGTGATTCGAAATATCTTGTTTGTGAGGGGGTATGATGTGAAAGACCACCTCCAGAGTATGATTTCGGAGAGTTCAGCTATTGATTCAACTCTTCCGTTTGTGCCTTACAAAGAAAACAAATGGCTTTCACATCTCCCATGCCCCTCTCGGGCATTCTTTCCTCATAAAGGCACAGATTGATGAAACCGCACGGGTGAAGGGTCCCCCTGTCGCTGGGGCCCCGACTCTGAGTGATGTAACGTCCCACAACTGAGCATATCCACACAAGTTACAAATATTTAGATATTTTAACGAAAACTTTTGCTGGGTCTCGGAGAACAGTCGTTCAGTGTCGATACTTGTGTTGTGGAACTCGGTGAAGCGAAAGTGATTTCGAAAAAAGAATCTAGAACCACGATCGTTCTATTTAGTGACATCCTGAGGGGTCAGTTGATATTTAATGCGATATTGAATCCATCAGGGAAAACTTCCTGTATAACTGATGGCGTTGAATGATACACAAATGACCATTTTGTGGCTCGCATCGTTGTTACTGTTTTCTTTAGTTCTTTTACCAATTCAAATGTGACACCGGCCGCTAAGTTCATTTTACTGCCCTGTGAGAAAATGTGGCCTATGACACCATCTCCTGTTCTGGGTGTGTTTTGGATCGAGGATTTTTCCCGCTGTGTCAAAGAGGCTTCCTCCGGCGCTCTGGGCTGCAACGGGAGCACAAAGCAAAAGGTCACGTAGACGGATAGAGAGGGAGGTTATTTTTAACCTTGCTGTATCATGTGTCACGCTTCATCATGGGATTAGGTGAGGGAAGACATTTCTTGGGATGTTCTTGAGTAACTGTTAGGCCAGGTAAAATTAGGCTCTGGGTTTTTTAATTGTGACTTTTCTTGGGGCACAAATGGTTAGCATGTATTCTTTTTTACATTGCAGGGATAGTTTGTACAAAAATAACATTTCATCCAATGTCATTCCAACCCTGTATGATTTTCTTTGTCAAGAAGATATTTTAAAGAAGTTGGTAATTGACCAACACTGATGCAATTGACTTCCTTAGCTATTTTTCATAATATCTCTTTTGGATCTTAAACAGAAGAAAGAGTTTATAGGAGTTGTAAATGACATGAATGTGGATCAATGGAGTTAACAGTGACCCAGCAATGTCATGAACAAATGAACAAAAGGAGATCAAAAAATGTAAGGAAAAACAAAAAGAGGGTCAGAAGGTTTCTTCTTGAGTCTTTAGTGTATTTCCTCTAGTGCCATCCCAGCATGCAATTCCTCTTGGCAATCCACATGGATATTTACCATATGTTTAGGCCAGCTTCGGAATACTACATGAACATTTTCTCATACCATCTGTGACTGCAGCTGTGATAGAGACTTTAATTGCCATCAGTCGTATGGATTATATTAAAAACATTACCATATTCTGATATATTTTGCTATCAGAGATTAAAAATAATGTAAGTATATACTGTGTGCATTTGTATGTTGAATGTACTAGGTGCTTTGATAAAACCATATGCCAAACACCTTTATGAGATGTGATTTACTGTGCTCTACATAAACTCATTCTACGTAAAGTAAAAACATTCGGTAAGATTATTATCCTGATATATTTAATATTGACTGAGTAAGGCTCGGTTAAAGATTGAAAATATAGTTAATGGTGGAAATCAAACTTTGATGCTCATTATCTCAGAACTGGATTTTCCGACCTAAGCCTTACCATAAGTAACCTTTAACCCTAAACTACACAACACCAAATAATACACAAATTCAACCACTGCCTTAAAAAGTCCCATAGTCACTGCAAAAACAACCTTGGTACAACTAGCTCAGTCTTCCTTTGCACCAGATTCCCCAGCCGTCTCGCAACTCATGGATGTTTTTTTGTCCCTTTTGTCTCTGTCTCTTCTCACTCCCCGGACTTTGGGAAAAAGGGAATGTTTGTTTCAGGAATGCACTTCTCTTAGCCACGCCTGGCATCAAAACATCTTTGGAAAGCCGTGGGAGTAAGTTTTGGGAGGCCTCGGAGGGTTATCGAGTAGTGTGAGTTTTTTTTCAAATGGGGTCAGGGGTAAAGCTGCAGCGTAGTTCATTCACTCATTCATTCATTCAGACGCCCGTCTCTGGGTCTCCACTTTCTTTTATTTTTAGCCAAATCCGTCAGGCTTGACAAGCGGGAAATTTGAGCCGGTGCGGGGCTCCCTCCCCCCGGACCTTCTCTCCCTCTCCCCCATGGGAAAACCGAGGCTGCCAGAGATGTTGAGTCATGTGAGTCCGTGTTTACAGACACAGCACTACTTGCCCTGATACTGAGAGAGAGAGAGAGAGAGAGAGAGAGAGAGAGAGAGAGAGAGAGAGAGAGAGATTTTTTTAAGGTAATGTCTTGTGGCTCTGGAAGGGCAGACATGTGCACGGATATATTTTAACACTGCGTGCAGAATGCCGAAAAAGCAAAGGAGGGGGCTGAGGTGCCTGCCAACTTCCTCTCTCTCTTCCCCCATACTCTCTTTCGATTGCCTTGTGTGCCTGCCCAGTCCAGCGTGTGCAGCGGACGGGATCATAGCGGTAAAATTAAGCAGAACCGGCCGAAAAACACAAACACACACTGAGAGGCAAGTCTGAGCCTTGAGTTTGACCTATTAACCTGCATGATACTTTCTGAGAGGTCCCCTTTAGACTTGAATGTGTTTGCGTGCTATCCAAAACCTCATGTCCTGCACAAAGCAGCATGCTTTTAGTTTTAATTATATCAGTCATTTTTTAATGGAGGCTCTGTGTGATTTGGCCTTACATATATATAGAAAGTGGCGGAAACCCGCATGATGACCACATGATTTTGGAACACAAGAACAGTGTTATGTTTCCGAGAAGCTGTACAGTGAAACTGAGATGGTGTGTGTTTGTGCACATATACATATATACATATATATATATATATATGAGAGAGAGAGAGAGAGAGAGAGAGAGAGAGAGAGAGAGAGAGAGAGAGAGAGAGAGAGAGAGAGAGAGAGAGAGAGAGAGAGAGAGAGAGAGAGAGAGAGAGAGAGAGAGAGAGAGAGAGAGAGAGAGAGAGAGAGAGAGAGAGAGAGAGAGAGAGAGAGAGAGAGAGAGAGAGTGACTTGTCAGGTTGAATTCACTTGACTGGAAAGCAGAGTAATGGGAATTGGGACATTAGAAGGTTTACAGTAACTGAGAAGGGGAGATATTCACAGAGATGGATTGTCTTGTTCGTTTCAAACTAAAACTAAAAGCAAAGTTTTTCTGTGTTTAGTATTTTAAAGTGATAGGTCACTCAAAGAAATATATGTTATCATTAACTCACCTTCTTGACATTCCAAACCTGTATGACTTTCTTTCTTCTGCAGAAGAGAAAAGAAAATATTTTGTATGTCAGTCACTTTTAAACTGCAATATAAATGAGTAGGGAACAAGGATTTGTAGGCACTCACATTCTTTAAAATATCTTCTTTTGTGTTTTGGAGGTTTTAAATATCAAGGGAGTGAATTTATAATGACAGAATTTCATTCTTGATAAAAAATGTTTCCCTATTTATAAGATCAGAAAATGTGGCAAGAAAATCTAAAGTCCACATCAGTTGCAGTTCTCATCGGCGATATCTGTGGTCTTGCTTCATCTTTCCAATATCATCAGTGTTTACAAACTGCCAGCACCTCTCAGATCTGATTTGACTGTTATGGTGTTAGGATCAGCTCTGTCTGTCAGCCCGGGGCAGGGTTCAGACTGCGGTTAAGAACAGGCTTTAGCAGGCACTGACACGGGTTTCTCCACCAGATCCCATCGTCTGTGAGCTCATTGCACAAGCTTCTACTATAAGAGAGAATGTGTGTAAAATGTGTGAATGACATGCAAATTTATGGTTTTTATTTCTCAAGTCATGTATTAAAAATGTTAGAAAATCCTTATTAGCATATTATTATTTTCACATTTTCAACCATCATACGGTATAATATACACTCTAAACAATTATTAAATTACTTCCAGATATCACAAAACCAGCTATATAAAATGATTTTTTTTAAATCATTCAACTATTTAAACATTTAAATAACTGATTATGTGAGACATATAAATTATACAAATTCCAACTGTTCATTTCTCTAACATTTACTTGTTTTGTTTGGGTTTATTTAATAAAAAACAATAAAGTGCCAACATTTTATTTTGTAAAATACACTTAATATTTTTGGTGAATTTTAAGAGAAATGTTTGAGCAAAAAAGAACATACATACATACATACATACATACATACATACATACATGTATACATATAAACATACATACATATATAATATCGATCTTGTGAAATTAACGGACTACTATATTTTTACAATATTATTTCATTTTTTATACAGTTTGGTCATTATTATAGTTATAAAATAGATGTTTCTTACATATATATATATATATATGTGTGTGTGTGTGTGTATATATATATATATATATATATCTCTATCTTACCAGAAATATACGTTATCTTTCAAATATAAAAAACAGAAAAGCTAGTCACGCACAACATGTGTCAAAAACATGCACGTGTTGCATAATGTCTCGGCTAAAGTGACCAAGCTGAACATTTCCTTTGGCATATTAAATCCCATTGTGACCTGCATACTAAGAGTGGGGATCTCTCATGGGAAACTATAGGTGCTTTTGTTCTACAGAACACTGCCAAAGAATAACTAAGAATGTGTTTAATGTAACCCCCATAAGGTATTATATACGTAACCAGTCCTTTGCTTCTTCTTCTGCATCAATGTTGTTACGTGTGTTGAAAGTTTAATGACTTATTTTATGTTCTGAAGTCAGGATCACCATGGTAACCGCTATACTGGGTAACTGGTAGCTGAGCCTATATACTAGGTTACAAAGCCTGGTTTCTGCAATCTTAAAACATTTAACTGAGTGAGTTGCTTGCATCGTCCATTAATAACTAAGAATTTAGTCATTTGCTGCTTAACATTGATCTCGACCGATATTTTAAGGCATTTATTTGAAATCTGAAATCATTGACATCCTGTTATTCACATTCCTTATAGAACCCAAAGAAAAGTGTTGGGAATGAAATCCGCATCAAACTAAAGAGCGGTCGATTCTAGACGTATTGACTGAGATGAACGCTAATACCTTCAGCAAAAAAACCTCTTGACCGTGACAGAGCGATCTGAGGAATGTGGATTTGTCAGTTATCTAAGATGGCTGACTCCACTCTTTATAGGCTAACCTGAGCTATATCCATTCTGAATCAATGACCCTTGTGAATGTCTCAAGATCAAATCCTTACGTGGCAAGACATGGCATTGAAATTATAATGTGATGTTGACCAAGTTTGGTAGAATGATGCAATAACATGAAAGCGAGAGTCGAATCAATGAGGTGTGAGTGAGGTGAATAAATGATCCCTGCTTTGTTCGTCTTACCCAGAACCTTTGCTATAACGTCTTGGGGAGCATTGTTGCAGAAAAGAGCTCCATATTCTTCTCCATCTGGCAGAAGTGATTAGCTGAAGTTGGGCAGATGGTACCATGGCAAGCTTTGAGGGTAATCTACACATACCTCTTTACAAAACCATTTAGCTGCTTTATTCTCTTAGCAGCTCATTGTTACACCGGCACGCATTCCATTTTTGCACATTCAGTCTTTTGCTAATTTGATATTTCTTTTTACTGTTGCTTCATATAATTTTGTACGTTTAACACAGTGTTGGCATACAGAAGATTAGATTTATATAAACATTGATACCCATTTTATGTGTGAGTGCATATTTATCATGAAGTGATTAATATTTAGGGGTGTAATGAATATACTGATATTGACAATAACAGTGATCATGGATATTGTTTTATTAGTAAACATGTGATAAATATTTTGGTTTTGGTTGCCAGAGCGGTTACAACTTTTCTCTATGCCTTTAGTATTTAGTATACAGTATTGTTTTTATTGGTGTTCTCAGGAGAGACACAACATGAAAATTATAAAAAGTATAGATGTCATAATGTCATTATCATGATTAGAACATTTATATTCGTCTTTTTTAAGAATTCATCCATTTGAAGATTATCAATTTATCTGAAAACCAAAGATGTTGTTCAGACTTAAAACTGTTTAAAAACCTCCCCAAATGATTATTATTAGCACGTGCTATAACCAGTCAACGTCAATAGCATATCGCTCAGCAACCCTCAGGAATCACTGTTTCCAGAAGAACATCCTTTTTCTCACTAATAACACATTGTCTGGGTCTGAGCTTGGCCTCGGCTCAATCCCTGTTTCCTGTAGTGGAGCCCCGAGCAGGCCCAGCCCGCAGGATGTTTTTGTTTTGGATGAAATGAGAGGGCCAGGGGAGGAGGGAACCTACCACTCTGTTCTTGTGTGGCAAACGCGGCCAATTAAAAACACTGCGGTTAGGGAAGGGACCTGGCAGAGGGGATGGTTGGAAGTGTTGGTTGGTTGAAAGAGAAAAAATGAGTGAAAGCAGGGATCCCCCTGGAAAATAAGCTGTCGGGAGGAGGGGAGCAGGGTGAACCAAGGTTGTGGAATGTGCTCGGTTTAGTCACATATTCACTCGCTAAACACCAGGAACCACTGACTCAGCGGCTTCCACATTAAACCTCTGCTGCCCCACAGTCTCTCTTGGTATTCCTGCCTTCCTGTTGTTTACTACCTCCCTTATCGATTTAGACTCAAGCTGTTGTCACATGATTGGCAGAGCTCCTGGCTCAATGTCAAAGCCCCTTCCCCCTTTACAACGCCGCCTCTCCCGCTCGGGTTAAGGTCATGATGAACATATTGCTGGTAATGATAAAGCATCATGGCAGTGACACTTTTGACCATAAATCTGCATCTTGCTGTAGAATCTAGAACAAGTGAATAAAACTACCGCCCAAAATATATGTTCATATCTTCTATATGGTGTCAGATTGCTTTATAGTTTTAAGAATGAATATCCTTTTGAAAGGATAATCTGGTTGTTTATTGTCTAATATGGAGCTTTCCGCGAGTTCTTCTGATCTGTCATTATCTCTGATATAGACTTGTGAGTAAAATATGTAGGTAAATTAACTTCTTATCCTTCATATACGAGAAAAATGTGCCCGTGTGTATTAAAACAGTATGTCAAAATAATAGCAGGTGCAACAGTACTATACACGGGTCGATGTACCAACATTATTTTTGACATTTCTACATGAAATGCCTTTATGTCATCTTCACTTTGATTCTTCCCTATACATATCAACTAAGGTGCTCATTTACATTTCCTTTAATTCATTTTGTTCAATTCAAAAATTATTTTTTATTTTGTCTTACATTTGTGAGTTTTTAAAAACGGAATTGCTAATATGCGTAATATGAAAATATCAATAATTGTTTGAGATATCGTATCAATGGTGGGGAATATTTTTATTGTATCGTGTCGGTTTTGTATGCTTATCAAATATAAAATTGAATAAAATTGGTATAGGGCACTTCAAAATACCAAAGTACAATATTTTAATTGTTTGTAAAATGTTTCTCCATTATTAGTCTTTACTATACCATCTATAAATAACTGAAAAAACTTGTAACGGTTGACAACCTTTGGATGTTTTCACCTGCTTTTGTAAGAAAGCAAATGTGCTGAAAATGTACATTATATTGTGATCAATTTTTTTGCAGTTATTCTGATTTGAAAATTGATATCATGACAAGCCAATCAAATTGAATTGAAACTGAATTGGCTTAAAATTTGCATTGTTTACAATTACACATAAAAAAAATGTAATACATTTCAAAAACACATCTATATGACCCCACAATTTTTTTTGATCCCTGTATTATCCCCTACAGACTTTTGTAAGTGATCAATATGTGTTGGACAACTAATGCAATCTAATACCTCACTAAATCAACGGATACAATCTTGAATTAAACATTGCAGTTGCTTCCTTTTAATGGAGATTTTCTCCTGCTCACAGACAGAAATAGCGATCAGGAGATAAATGAATGTGTTTTCCTTGTGAGCCGGTCATCCATGACTCCGTGGAAATAATGCACACCTGTTCCCTGCGCTGTCATCCTCCCGTCAGTCACTGTAACCATGACACACGTGATGACATATGATCACTAATGCTTTTGACAGTCCGGCGGTTTAACGCACACACCTACTTACAGTCACAGAATATGACACTAGCCTTTAAATTATTGTAAGATTTCCGAGTTTTTTAAACCTGCAATCATGTTAAGCATCTACAGTAATTTAGACAAAGGCCAAGTTAGCTGAAATCAAGCTGCATTGAGCTTAAAACTTTTTTATTGATTCATAAAACTCACCCACACATGAAAATGATGCTGTTACTGGAAATAGAGAGCATATGATAAATGAAAATTCATTGAAAATGGAGTGTGTATGTACACCATCAGTCAAATGTTTTGGGAAACTTGAGTGAAATGTGTCTGTATTATTTCCAAATTTCGAGGAGTTTATTATTATTATAAAATGTTGAAAAACATAAACACAACCCAGTAAGTATCAAAGTTTGTAAGTTAACTTTTGCCCGGCATTGTACAGATTCGATCGATCATGACAGCTATAATTCATCAAATCCTGCTTGAACTCTAGATTTATAATATGACGCATACAAATGCGCATTACAGTCGGGAACACTAAACGTGTTCTTGTATTTTCCCTGATAACTTTAAACTTTCTATACGTTCATCTATTTTGCACGTCTCTTAAGATAATAGCAAAAGTGACATCCGCTTGTCAGTTGGCCGGGTTTTCATGGTGTGATAACAGCGCTTCTATCCATGAGCACATCAGATTTTATGATCAAGTGTTGGCAGTGTGTCTTGTTGCGCGTAAGTTTGATCGTGTGTGGGTGTGATATAGTAGTTGTAATGTCATTCTGCAAAACCTGTTCTGTGTGCTAACTGTGCTGGGAGAGTCTATCTTTAGATCTGAGGGGGATTGTGAACAGTTGGCCTGAACGTTGGCGCTAACTCCGCTCGCTCAATTAGCACTATAGAGCTGTTAAAGCATGTAGAGAGATGGGACTCTGTGCTGGGGTGTTTTTTCACAAACCTACAATATTATTAGTGCTTTTCCTTTGATAAAGATGTTAAGTGGATCCGTATTTAAAAAAATCTAGGGCTGTATAGCTGTTTACTGCTAAGATCTATAATGGATATGATTTGTGTTTTTTATTTGCGTTATTTGAAAACAACAATAAACAACAAATCATTGAAGGGAAAATAAAAATTATCTCATGAATTGCTCACCCTCAGATTCCCAAACTGTATTCATTTCTTTATGTTGAACACAAAGGGAGATATTTGGAAGAATGTTGTCAATTGACAGTTCTTGGGCATGATTGATTGTTAAATGTATACACGCACACGCACACACACACACACACACACACACACACACACACACACACACACACACACACACACACACACACACACACACACACACACACACACACACACACTTCATTATTACATCAAGTGCTTTTTTTCCATCAAAGTAGCCCAAGTGCTGTCAGTTCCTAACATTCTTCCAAATATCTTATGTCTTATGTTGGTAACTGAACAAAGGAAGACACAAACCTAATGGATGTCAATAGCTACTACTTTGTTCTTTAAACAGTCTTCAAAATATCCTCTTTTGTGTTCTGCAGGAGAATGAGTCATAGATGTATGAAATGTTAAGAGGGTAAATACATTTTTGCTTTTAAAACGTGGCCGACTGCATAAAAGACGTTACCATCTGTCAGTGAAAAAGGTCCAAACCAAAAACATTTCCGGCAGATGAGTTTTTTATTATATGTCCTGTTCCCCTCTGGAATATGTCACATAACACAATTAAAATGTGTTTTTAAAGTGATTGTGTTTAACAAATTTAATGTTGAGTATATTCCTCAGCATTTATTTCTTTATAAAAAGGTCTTGGAACTGTATAGTGTGCTTGCCATAAGTAGTGTTGTGTTTATGTTAAAAGTGGGTCATTGAAATGTCTGTAGAAAACATAAAGCATGAGACAGCACTTTTACACACACACTTCCTATTTCAGGAAGTATGCTGCACAAGAGACGTTAAACACTAGGTTCCTCTCATGACATGTGTTTCCATCATCCCTGGTTAAGAAGGGTAAAACGAGGCCACAGCCACTTTTCAGTTAAACTGTCTTTAACCCTATCCTAAAAACCTCCCATATTCTGATGACTTGTCTATCTTTTAGAGACTAGACGTAGAAAAACAAGCAGGGCCGATATAATCACACCACACAAGATCGGATCTTACGGTGTTTGGCTGATGCGCTGAGAACCAAGAGGCCCTCGAAGCGCAGACCAGGTGAATGTTGTTTTGTGGGAAAGGAAAACCTGCCTCTCTCTCACCCATCAGATATGATAAATACGAACATTGAGCACTGATGAGTTAAATCATATTTAGATCAGAAACACAAAGCATGAAAATGGTCAATTTCATGGGGTATCTCATCTGAATTATGTCAACAACTACCGCCATATGAACGGATGCAATACTTTGCACGGTTTTCCCAGAAATAATATTAATGTGCTCGACACAAACCATTTATCCGCACTGTAATTTCACTCCATTTTCATCCATTAGGCTTTATTCGACAGATGAGGTCAGTCTATTGAGTGCCAGTGTTTTGACCGGTAACTGAAGTCCGTGAGAAGGTAACCTGATGTGTTTGCTTTTTGCAAGCGAGGTGTTCAAAAGCATAAATTTATTTCTCTTCTGGACCTCATCGAATTTCTTATGACGTCAGAAGAGCATCTTCGAGCATTCTCATCGCTCTCAGGTCGCAACGGATATGCATTTTCAGTCTTTTTCCGTTATCAATACTCTTCTCTTCTTCTTTCGGGGCTTCTGTGCACTGTAGTCGGAGCGCACGCTACTATTTTTAGACTAACGGATAGTGTGTCCCATCAGACGACGCAGGACCTATTAGCCGTGTTGTACACTTTCCGTTACATGATAGAGGAGCTGGAGGTGAGTGGAGGGTGGGAGGAGCATCAATAGAGATAGATGGACAATTGGGCCGCCAGCCTGGGTGATGTCATCCCACTTTGTGAATGCAGACAATAGAAGGGATGCTAGACCAGAAGAACAATCTGAGTTATTATACACCAAATCATTTTTTATTTCATAATGCAAAGACTTAGTGGGGGGAATTGAATCAGATTTGTGGAAAAAGCGAAGCTTTCTTAGTGCTTTTTTGGAAATTACATGTATTTTTTTTTTTCATTTTTAAGAATCTCACAGACAGATGAGAATAGATAAGTCTGTAAATTAAAGGCCAATGCTTAATAAAAAAATACTGCTTTTATTCTGGATGTGATTGATCATTTTCAAACGATAATTTACCTCCAGATTAAAAGTTGTTGATATTAATCATGTGTTTGAACAAATTGACCTGCATATATAGCTAACAAAATTATAATAAAAAAAATTATCCATAAATGCTAGGATGAAATTAAAATGATTGAAAACATTACATTTATTCATTTAAATCTTTTGCAAATATTTTTTCGAATATATGCCTTTGTATATGTGTTTATAATTTTTTTTCACATTTTATGCACACAACTTTTATTTTATTTGTGATTTATCTTTATTAATCGCTTGATTGTCCTTAAAAATATTTTTCATTATTGTTACAAATATATCATGGCTCCAAAAATATGTTCTTTTATAAACATATAAACGTTAATATAATATAATAAATAACAGAGCCTTTGCAAAACATATTTTATTGCCAATTTTACATTTTTATTTCTTTTATCATTCTTTTTAAACATTATATTAAGAAAAATTATCATGCGAGAATTCGTTGCTCTTGTATCCGCAGATCCTGTACAAAATATGCGTCCCAGCTCCACATACTATAAGTTCAATATATATTTATATTGGTATTTGTTTTTTAGGTTCATGAACTCACTTTGACCCCAAAAAACTTAATCGTTTGTTTTACCTCTTACACAGTTTCTTAGTGGCTGTATGCCATATACAGTCTCTGTAAAATGATCTTGTAGTGGGAAAGTCTCTTACAGAGAAGTTCCAGTCATGTCTGTATTTATTGGCTTTTTAATGTACAATAGTGCCAGGTAAAATACCAAAAAGTCATCGATATTTTCTTTAAACCACGAAACATCTAAAAGACGTCCTTATTTATTCAGAGATTTTCCCTGAAGGTTTTCACAGATAAAAGATTGGAGGTTATTTTTTTGCTGCTCTTTATGGAAACATCGAGGGAGAGCATCAGCCCACGTTTCTTTTATTGCTTTTCATTTTTGATTTCCTTAAATGTTACCGTGGGCGAGCTTACATGAGAGAAGCCCAATGCAAATTCTGATAGCATTGACAAACACATGGCGATAGATACACTTTTTTTTATATTGATATCATAATACACATCTTAATATGCCATTTCATTGTTGATATCGCTAATGCATGTGCTTGACTTCAGTATGCATTTTCTACAGCTACATATTATAAATGGTGCAAGATTGGCTTCAAAAAATACACGTATAATAATAAATATGAGTAATTGTAATATTTACAATATTAATAGAAAATATTAATGTGTCCACATATGTTATAGATTGTCATATGTTTAAAGATCTTAAGAGCATCTCCACTGAGCTTAAATTACATTTGCATCAGTGCTGTGATCTATGCTGTTGTTAATGGGATGTTGAAAGCCAGGGTCATCATGGCAAATGCTGCGTTGATGGAAAGCGAGACTGCATGAATACAACACTTCTCTATTAGGCTGAGATCAGACTCATCAATAGCAGGATGATGTGAAGATGAGAGCTATGACATCAATATCAGGAGCTGGGATCTCTGTGTTCTATTGTGTCTCCGCCACCTCTGTCTCTTGTTCGGACACAAGGGTCCCGGTGGACACAGGCGGCCATTGATGTCCCATAAAAGCTTCAATGACTGTGCATTGTTTTTCTAAAATTTCACCTTATTTTCTATAATCCAAATGGATTATATGGATGTCAAAAGTAACTACAGGTTTTTGATACACTACTGCTCAAACGTTCATTATTTTAGAAAACCTTGAAGGTGAATGCCTTAATATATTATTAGACAAAAATATAATTAAGAAAACATGTTTTTCTTGTGACAAAACGTGCATTTTATTTAATAAAAATATTTTTGAAAGGAATGACTTTGACTGAATATTGAAGAAAAAACGTCCAATAACAGTGCATAAAAGACCGGGACTCCTACTTAAGAAGCATCTTAGACCCATAAGACAATAAGAAGCCGCTTAATAAATGACAAGTGAACATTTTCATCCGAAAGAAGTGTACATTGTTTACGCATTCAGCTCATGTCACCCAAAAGAGGGGACAGTGCTTTGATCTTGGTTAAAATATGATGATCTGGTATGCTTTTGGACATTGATAGATGTTCGCACACAATTTATTGAATCATAAAATAAACATTTTGGCTTCTTCCTCAGTATCTGTTCTATAAGCTGTAAATTTAAAGTCACTCTGCATTGGTTTTATTGTCAGCTTTCTTTCATTGGATAGTCTTGGAAGGTGTATAGCATCTTGTAGTGACAGTGCGTCATAAAGTCTCATAAGCATTGTGACTGTAAATCAATATTTATTACTGCAAGGAGAACGCTTGCTACAACACCAGTAAAAGATGCTGATGGCACCAGCACCGCAGGAAACAATAAATCAGATGGGTTTGAATGATCCTCCATCATCAGAGATTAACTCATTTTAATGCCCAAACCTGCACCTGTATACTACAGATCATGCATTGAAACTACAAAATCATGACGTTCCCCAAGACCCTCTTCCCATTTCGCCCGTGGAAGGAAAGATAAATGTCTTTATCCCCCTTGTGTCTAGTTTGGACTATTCCCGGAATGTGTCGTCCATCATAAGTTATTCGTCTGCCCGAAGAGAGTTCTTTTTTCAAACAGACGCTAAGAAAACAACCCCCGTACGTTGTTGACGTCCCATCTCGCTTTGCACAAAGGAGCCCTTTCACATCCGCCGTATTATCCTTTATCATACCTCCGTGGCCCTGTGATGGCTGAAAAGCGCGGCGGAGTTGACCGCACTTCAAACGTTGGCGCATGGGCACTGGCTCGGGAGGTTTGATGAATGACTTCAATCCCATTGAGGCTCACATGGCAACAATAAACGCGAGGGAAGAAGCTCTCTCGCGTTTCACAGGCTTTGTGTCGCGGGCCTTCAAACGCTAATCCCTTCTTTCGCTGCCTTATGGAGTCAAGGGGCCTAAACTGTAGTAGCACCAAAAGGCAATACTTCAGAAGCAGGGATGTATTTGTTTGGGCCAAAATTGCTAGATTTTGATATTTAAGAACTCTGTTAGGATGCTAGCAATACGAGATAGACCTGTCAATGTAGGAGGCATTCACATACAAGCACGAATTTGTTATTTGCGAGAGAAAAATAGAAGCTGAACAATAGAAATATAGATATTTATAGCAATAATAATATATATTGGCCAGTCGTGGCCTGGTGGTTCCAGTCTTGGACTCTTGATCTTCGAAGGGTGCTGGTTCGAGACATGTGTACATTGGGATGGGTTAAATGCAGAGCACAAATTCCAAGTATGGAACATAATACATGGCAACATGTCACGTCACTTTACTTCACTACAGTGTGTGTCATGACCTTCACATATTTAGTATATTTTTAGTATTTGTAAAAACAATAAATATTTGATAAAATTTACCTTTATTTATGCACATTGGGATCTATTCGTTTAGAGGATCTTACATTAAACTAAAATGACACTTTAAACCGAAGCATCTGTCATAAAATAAAATGTCTATAGATAGGACATTTTTAAACAAAAATGAATAAAATACAAATGTAACAATACATCAAAGTACATTGAAAGTCTTTTAACAAAATAACAAATGTGACAAAGAAGTGTAAAAAATGTAATTTGTACATATGTTTAATTTTTTATTAACAAATATTGTATCAAATCACGAGCTGATCTTAACAGTCCATCCTATAAAGACTTTTGGGGTAAAATTTGTCAGCCATAAAATTGCAGCTACAAAATACACACTGTACGAGAATAAAATGTACAATAAACAGGTAAGGCTTAAGTGCTATATACTGTATACTGTATAATTCTTTTAATCACACTAACTGAAGAATATTGGATTTTTATGCAGTAATGCTGAGTTGCATAAAACCCCATTCCCACTTCTGACAGTGATAAATGTTTAACAGTTATGAGTAAATGTTTAGCTCTATCCCTGAGAAAAGGCATACTAGCAAAGCCATCAACCACGTGATTGCACGGGGGGCTTTCCTCCCCTACTCTCCTTACCCGAATCAAAATCATGTATATTATCACATGCTTGTGCAAGAGCGAGGCTGAGGACTGGGCATATTTACACACAGCTGTCCAGACAATCCATACAATGATTGATCCCCCTTCCAGGACCCCCTTTCTGGCTTGCCCTTCTCAAAAACCTCAATCCACCTTTTACATCTTTTAACCACTATTTGTATAATACACAATTTTTGTTCGCACATCGAAAAAGTGATGCATGCTCGGGTGTTTCAAACAATGTGTTTCAACGGGGTTACTCAAGGTTAGGACACACCTGTTTATGGGTACACTTTTACAACATGACATGCAGTGTTTATTTATTTGGTAAAATATAGCAGCGGTTTGTTTACCAAACCGTGGACCGAATTTGACTGGTGTATTTGGAAGTCATTCAGGCGTTTCTGCGAGACTGTACTATTAGGCTTGTGGAACATTCTGTGAGTCATCTTTGGCACCCACAGAAAAAATTATGACTCAGAGGAAGTAGCACACATTTCAGAACATTCTTTGTGTAGTGCGGTGTGCGTACGTATTCAACTGTATGAGTTAAGAGACTTTCGTTTATAATATGTGTTTTTAAGATAAAAAGGAATTTATGAATCACTCAGTTGACATCTCAATCCGTTACATCTGATTCATGTGTGTGCGTTTTTTGAATCAAGTTATAACACCCCCTTTTCAGCCAAAAGCCAAACTGCACACTTGTGTTCTGCACGTGGGCCTGTGCATTATTTCTATTCAGCGTTTTTCCATGTGCACATGAGCATGTTTACGACTGACTGTATTTGCCCCCTCGTGCGGTGGGTGTGTGTGGAGTTTACAAGACCCTTTGATCGAAAGCTGTGGTCCCAATTATCTTATAGACCCCTCGCTATTTCTCGCACACATTCCTTCCTCGGCAGTCTGCCACTTGTGGGCCTTGCGCAACCTGTCATTTTCTTGTCTTAAAGGGACAGCACCTTCTCAAGAGGAAAAGTAGAGGGGAATTCTGCACATAAATTTGTTTAAAGAGTTAAGGTAGACTTTTCCCCTCAGGTCTTCGCTTGGGGTTTTGGTGCAAAGTGCAGAAAACTGAGTTATTTATGCATCACAGACTTGAAAAGTGTCTTCTGTCGTCATTTATGTGTGTGGGTGCAGGGAGCACAGTTGCCGTAGATGCTTGGATATATTGTAAGACATAAAATCTATCAAACTCAACATAAAACACAAACTACCAAATCGAGAAGATTTCCAAACACATGATTTTTGACTATTCAGTTATTTTTGCAATCTATCAAATTACTTGGGAATATAAAGGAATAGCAAGCCAAGCATGAAAATTATGTCATTGTACTCTTGTCATTTCAAACCTTTATGACTTTTGCACAACACAAAAGAAGATATTTTATTGGTAAGCTAAAATGCTGGGACCTATCGAATTCTTTTGAATGGACAGAAAATCTTTCTTCAAAATATCTTATTTTGTGTATTACAGAAGAAAGTAAGTCATACAGGTATTTAAATAACAGTAGAAACAGAATTGTCTTTTTGTGTGAACTCTCATTTTAAAGTATGATCTTTACTTAAGTATTCCACAAGTACTTGTTGTAGTTTGCTTGGCTGTTTTAAAATGACAATTTTATTTTTGTGACATCATAAAGTGATCTGCTTGGATTGTGTGCTTAGTGCTTGACGTTTGTCAATTATTTTGTTATTTCCCAGGAAAATATCCCTGTTCAATTCACAGGCTTAACTGTCAAAACATTTGCCGAGTCCATAACTATTACGAGTGATCAGTTTGCAATCCTACATCAAGAACCTTCTTCAGTATATATCTTGAATAAATCTTGGAATCTGACTTGTCGCGACATGTCGTTGCTAAACACGCTACACCAAACCTGCACCACAAACAACACAACAATGACAATTGAATTGGGGTTATGAACACCTGTGTAAACAGGAATATCAATGACTCGAAACCCGTCATCAAGAACGATAACTGTACATCAAAAGATAACATTTTTAATATAATAATAATACTACAAGATCAACTGATTTAAGCCGATCAAAACCCAATTCGAAGAGCTCCATGCACTTATAGTGTGAAACAGCATCGCATAAAGCCATCATCCGTTGAGTGTGAACACTGTTATTGTTCTACTATCTGTACTTTATGTAAACACAACAGGTCTTTAGTTCCTATGGGTCTATTATTAAGGTTGTTATGAAAGGGATGGCGAGTTTGGGTCTGTGTTATGCACAGGTGGTTGTAAGCACCGGCCATGCGTCAGCGCTCTCCTCAAATGACCTGCGAGTTTGCTGTAACTGAGTCACTCTCTGTTAGGTGATGCATGCCTGGTGACTCATCGCTCAAGACCGCTGGCAGGTGGAGGGCTGTGAAAAGACTTTTATCGGCCTCAGTAATTACAGTATTAGAAGCACAGTTTGATGCAAGGTGATTCATTCAGCGCTGGGTTGGTCCACACTGAACATTCAGTTCAGTTTATGTAAACATATACATACATTCATTTGCACACGGTCTACTGTGTGAACCCAATCCCTAAAGTACATCAATAAAGATTTGTTATGCTTATATATGTGTACTTTTAAACAGAGCAGAAATGAGAACCGTGTGTGTTTAATTTTTGGGAATGGAGGATACAAAAATCCCGGCATTAATGTAACAGAATTAAGAGATTAACATACAATATGATCCGCATGCTTCTTATAACTGTTCATTTATCTTTCCCTCCTATCACATGGGACGCATCAGTCATGTCGCTGCGCACATCTGCACAAAGAAAATCAATGGCCGGAGTGCAGACGAGGTCTGTGAAAGCAAACATATTGAGCGGAGAGAGTGACACAGCTGTGAATGACCACACACACAAGCTGGGAGTGAAAAGGGAGCTGTGAAAGGATTTTATTAACTGTGTTATGTGGGCTGGCTTGGAAATTTACTATATTCATAGATTTCTTAGAAAAACAGCTTTCTGTCATATAATGGTAGGGTTACAGAATGTTATTTTGTTGGATTTATACAGCTTAGACACATAGACCTACAAAAAGGCACATCTAAATTTGTAACACATTCGTTTTTCTCATTATAAAACTACAATTTTATTAATTCCAAATATTTTGGAAATGGACCATTTTTGCTTAATCATAAATGTATTGCAGCCAAAAAGAGTTTGTAAGAAACGCGTACCAAGTAGCTTGTTGATCAAATGACTGCACCAAAATCCTTCAAGTGCTTAAAAAAGTTTTTTGTAGTTTTTTGTTCACAACATTTTAGCGACTCAGTTTATCAAAGTCTGTAGATGTGGTGCACTGTAAAAAACAGAAAAAAAGGTTTTTGGAAAGTTAAACTTACAGTGTTGGTTTTCATCCAGCTGTGCATGGAACACTTTCAAAATTTGCAAAGAAATGTATTTAATTGAACGGATGGCGGCGTTGTTTGTAACCTAGTAACCAACATTAAATACAATACAAGACCAGAACACCATGCATGCATGTACTGTTTATTGCATCAGACTTTATTCTGCAAATATGTTTCCATCTCCCATGAATCACATTTACTTATTTTAAACCACCTAAATTGTATTCAAAAGAATATATTTTTTCTAAATGTGCCATCTCTATCACTTGCGTGTCTGATGCGGTATTTTAAAATACGCATTAAGAATGATAACGGAAACATTCGAGTATGGCCACCACGACCGGCATGTGAACATTAAATAGCTTACCAAATAAAAATAAACTATTACCATAGACTTTCTGTTGCTCTTCCTGTCTTGTGTGGTCAAGTGTGAGGCAGTGATGTCATAGAGGAATAAAATTCAGTCCTTATATTGCACTAGAGTGGATGACTTTATTAAGTAAAGCAGTTTCGTATCAGAGAGAGACATTAACCGGCTTGATGTCTCACTAATGTCCAGTGAGAGCCGAAAGTTTGCATTCATTTGCATTGTATTTGTGCAAATAGAATTTTTATGTGCCTATTTTTGAAAAGGTATTATTTCCCTAAGAGCATGTTCTCCCACAGTCAATGTTTCATTTGAGATTTGAAGTGCATTCTTCTAACATTCCTTCATCTAGGAATAACACTTCCAGTGTCTAGAGAGGGAAAACACATCCCTGTTTAATAAAAAGAACAGATTTGCCAGCTCAACAGTCATCTGTGTATCTGCCAAGTCAGACAGGGTTACGCGAGGTGAACAGACAGGATGCCACACGGACGAACGATTTAGTTTATTCTCCATTCTCAATGGCGGACGAAATCCCTTTACAGTGTGGCTTACCATGTAACTGGACATAGTAATCATCCCTGGAATAGTTATATGTTAGATAATATGACACATTTATTAGCCTATACAGGACTGGAAAATACCTCCTTCTGAATATGGCAAGAATATAATGAAAGATCAAATAAACAACCTTTTACCTGCTTTTCTGTGTTATTTATGCTTTTTCATCTCTTATGTCTGAGCCATTACAAATCCATTGAAGGATTAAAGCGGCTATAAATAGTCACTTAAGCAGAGCAGGACTTAGCTCTCTGCCTCATAAACAAACAAACGTAGATGTGCTCCGCCAGTCTAGGCGGGGGCCCGTCTGCCCGGGGCGAGAGGGAAACGTTTGTGGCCTGTGGGAGGCTGACCTCGGTCAGGAGCTGCCGGATACATAAGCCTCTCTAACTCGTGCCTCAGGGTGAACGCAGATGTGCAGCTCTGTATTGAAGGATGGTGTCCAGTGTGTGGGAGTAGTAACACCACAGACGGACCAAAACATGTAATGATGCAAAACCGTATCGGTGGCTCGTGGCACGCTTTGTCTTTTACAACTGTTCCAGAACCAGATCAGACCAGGCAGCCACAGACTTTCCAATGGAGCCCTCTGAAGTGCTGTGTCATCGCATACAAATAGAAACCGCTTCCACGTGTTTACAACAAGGCGATGCAAGAAAGAGCTGTTGATATATTGAGTACAGATTAGTGATGGACATCCGTAGGAAGAAGGGTTTAAGTCTTTGTCTTTGGTTATGGTACCATAACTGTTTCAAATCCAGAAGTGTTTCAGTTATATTAACTTTAGTTACTCGATTTTGCAAAGAGTTTTAGTTTGGACTTGCTAGTGAATAAAAATGTAACTGTTCATATTTTATTTCTTTTTTGTTAATATTAATATTTTATCGTATAATACTGTACTCAATTAAATATTATATATTTGAATGGGTTTTTTTAAATAAACTATTTGTTGAATAGGTTATGTAACTCTTTCTCATTTAAGTTTACCCAAGTAAATTATTTTTCCTTGCAACCCAAAAAAGTATTGGCTAGACATACCTTTAAATTGCTATCTAATGTAATTGACTTGTTATTTCTTTTTCATCTTATCAAAAATGATCTACAGGCGCTCTATTCTTTGTGGACGTGAACCAGAAGCAAAATTTGGGCCAAAATGTAGAGGTGCAACAATATCGGCAGATAAACGCTATTTTTAGTTTAGTTTAAATTTTACATTTCTAAAGGTTAATCCAATGTTGTTTAACTTGAATATATTCCATTTATTTATTTTTTTATTTATCAATACTAAACATTGTGTTACTAAATATTTTCTATACATTGGGAACAAATTTGTTGCATTGTGCTGTCTTTTTTTTGATTGACAGAATTTGCTAGTATGGGCTCTGACTATTAGCTGTTTCTAAACTATCTAACTAACTAAACTGTCTGTATAGGAAGATCGCTCAGTAAAATTGGTGCATCTCAAATGCACAATGACCTTTGTTTATGTTATTACTTTTTAGAGTCTTATTTCCTACCAGTCCTACTGTAGTATTGAGTCATTACAATTGACTCAGAAAAGGACTTTAGCGGATCAAGTTCAATCCACTCTGTACTCCACCTGTCACTTAATGACTAAACCTAGACTCTTCTTCTCACCCGCTGAATCATTTTATTATGACTTCTGCTCTATTGTGTTTAAATGTGTATGATCACAGGTAATATCATGAGTCCTTAATGAATAAGGTAGTACTTCTTCTCTTTCTTAGGAATTTCATCTCTTTCTTATAAGCCGTCTTGGGAAATAACAAATAACATTGTGTTGACAATAATGTGTCAATGTGAGATCTTGAGATTTGACCAGTTCTCTGTCTCTTAAGTCTATCAGTATTCAGATCAGTGTTGTGTTCTGCCCGGCTACAGGCTATATTAAGATTCATATTTTAATCGAAAAGAAATCAATATTGTGCAGCATTTGTATCGATCTGTCGGTTACTCTTCACAGCCTTTGTAAACACATGCGGTATCTTTATTGATATTAAACAGACTGGAGGAAGTGTGTATGCAAAAGTCAGCATTAAATATCCAACATCCCAAATGTCAGCTCACTAAAGGAAACCTTGTCACCGACACAACAAGTTTGTTGGAACCTCCCACAGACTGACATCATCAGAGAAATATTTGTCCTCTCGTTCTGAGTCAACCTCAAATGTGTTTAACCCCAAACCCACAGATAGTCTCAGTTGCGTACAATTGTGATCATAACCTTTGAAACTAGGATTTATCTTAAAGAAAAAGATGCACTTGAACGCACGCCACCAAACTTAACATGGTTGAGGGCTAAAGATGGAAGGAAAAGGAAGGTTATGACCTTATGCCTTATGTCACATAAGCATAAAGTTGAACTTTTACACAAAACAATTGGTTTGAGCAGTAACCAAAGTAAGATATTTTGAAGAATGGAGGTAACTCAACATCATGTGCCCCCACTTTATAGGCAGATACATTTCTTTCCACGAAAGAAAGAGACATACAGTTTTGGTGCATTTTCGAAGAACTGATTCATGCTATATTTGTCCTGTCTCTCATGCAGCTTGAAGCCATGAATGGCAAACTGCTTGTGTTGTTTTGGAAACATGTGTGCATTACGTTTGTGCGCTAGTGAACACTCTCCATGTGCTTATATTAGCTCTTAGTATTTTGTCACCACGGCTGCCAGCAAGCCATCTGACCCCTAGGGAGTCCATTCTCTATTTCTGCCATGTAACCTGTCTAAAATACTCGGAACACAAGTAACAGATCCCACATTGTGTTTGTTACTCAGCAGTGAGCAGTGCGTCTCTGTATTTGGAGGACTATACTATGTTTGTACCGTAGTAGAAGGCTTTTTTCTAAAGTTCCTTTTTAAATTCATAAAGCTTTGAATAAATGCAGATGCTTTAAAGAACAGTTTGCAAAAGAGGAAGGAGACACTATATGAATGAAAGAGTTATTGTAACACCTTATTTGTGACTTGTGGACACCAAAGTGAGACGGAAATAACACATGGCAGTTTCCGAAATAAATACGGTGTACTAAAAGTGCTAGCTCAAGTCATTTCAAAACTGAATGGCTTTTTTCTGATGACCACAAAAGAAGATATTTTGAGGAATGTTTATATCTAAAAAGTTACCATTTACTTGCACTGGTTTCGTATGCATAGGATAGTAGTGAACGGTTGCCACTGCTGTTCAGTTCCCTACATTCTTCAAAATATCTTATCATATCATACAGCTTAAAATGAAAAGGAGTAAATGATCACACAATTTTCATTATCAGATAATCTACTCTTTCAACAGTCTAATCTCAATGCAAAAGTCAAGTGCAATTTTATGTATTCCTAGTTCTACACCTCTATACATTTATTGTATGGCAACCTCTGTCTTTGTCTCAATTTAGTTTGATTTTACAGAAACACTGTTATGTCTCCGGAGGTTTGATAAACCAACCTCAGAATAAAAGAAATTTCCTCTGGGTTATCAAAGACATTATTATAAACACAACACACAGTTTGTAGCGGATGTGTGGATGTGGGTGGCCGTAAGTGTCAGTCTTTCCTATGGGGAGATCTTCCATCAATCTACATTTCCTCTGTTGGGTTGAAGTTTGTTGTGTATGAAGTAAAATCCTGACAAGTTTTGATGTGCAGTCCATCAGAAACAGTGAACTGCTAATCTGGGTTTGTTGATTCAGCCGTGTAAAGCTTCTGCCTATGGTGTGTACTGTATTTGTGGGAAATGATAAAGTACTTTTGCTTAATTTTAACTATTCTTTTAAAAAATAATGTCTCTTTAGTGAGCACAATGTGTGAAGTATGGGGTAAAACCTTCCATCAGGCTTGTTGGAAGGATTATATTGTTGGAGCTTTCTGACATGTGTGTGTCTAAAAACCTGAAAGGATTTGCTTGAGGTGTCTGTGGAGTTTTGTTACAGGATGTTTTGATTCTCTTTGTGTTTTAGACACATGAATGTCAGACTTTTTCTCTGCCTAAAGGACATGATCCCAACCTGTCTGTCTGTGCTCATACACGGCTATATATGGGCACGTGGAACGTCCACTCTTGAGAAAAACACTTTTTTTTCTACGTTCATACAAGAAAACACATAGAATATGACATTAGTGGGAAATCAGTATTGAATGATAAAAGTAAGTGAGAATAAGTGCATTCTGTCTGCTGTGTAAAAGATATTTGTGTGATGTAAACGTCCAGGACTCAGTTTTTGGGTCATATGGGTAACCCTGGGCCATGTGAATGAGCAAACAACAGACACGTATTTGATAGAAAAGTCTGTAATACATGTGTTTGTCTCTTATGTAGTGATTTATACATTTCTTTATAAATGGGCGGTGTGAAGTTGTTTTATATTTACTTTAAACATATATGTAACCAATGACACCGATTAAAGGTGTTATTTACTGACATTGCAAGAATAAAAAAGAAAGTTGACATTAGTTATTTCTTTATACACAGATATTTAAGTTGCTTTTTTAAATCTTTTACTAACCACCTTTTCATTTCAAACCAATCCTTTTTTTCTTCCCCAGAACACAGAAGAAGATATTTTGAAAAATGTTAGCAACTGAACAACAGTGGTACCCTTTGATTGCATTGGTTCTGTGTCCATACAATATAAGTAAATGGTGGTGCTATTTCTTGGTAACAAACATTCTTCGAAATATCTTCTTTTGTGTTTTGCAGAAGAAAGAATGTCACACAGGTTTGAAATGACAAGCGGTAAATGTCAGATTTTTCATTTTTGGGTGAACTATGCATCAAAATATAAAAAAGTTGGAGTGTCACACCTGTTCCTGTTAGTCAATATCTGTACCGTTGTCAGTCCTTAACTTCGAAATCAGTTTATTATTTACATATGTGCACAGTTACCGACTGTATCCCACTGACTTTTTAAAGTGGTGTATTATTTAAAAATATATAAAATATAGTAGAAAGTAGTAGTATGTGTATTTGTTTCACTTAGAACAGAGTTTTTTTATGCAGCTTAAGTCTATCCCTCATGTTTTGATAGCTTTGTAAATCCCATAATTTGTAGTAAACTGTAAATCTTAAGCATATCTAATCATGTAAACCATTGTTCGTGTAAGAGGTCCTCACTAATATAGCTTGTAAGGTCAACGTGTGTGCCCCCGTCCTGTCCCGTTTGTTACCATATAAGACTTGTTCATGACTCATGCTGCTTTGTGACCTGCAATGTGGGTAGTCATGATTCATACGAGCTACATATAATCATCCTCAACTCAAAATACTCTGGTATGTGTGACCCCAGCCCCCCGCACACACACAAACCATCAGTCCCCTGGATGCCAGCTCACTGGTGTCATTGTGCTCTGCAGTGGTCTGAGTTCAAAGTTAGGTTACGTGCATTTCAAACAACATGAATATTACTTATTTCACTGGAATGTTTTTATTGATCGTTTGGAATTTCACACTATTCCATCAACCCTTGCTCTGACATGGTTATGCTGTGACATCATTCAGAGGTAACGTGGTTTCTGGCGATGCGCGTGTCTGCTGTTGTGAAGGCGTTTATGATTATGTAGTGTGATATTGATAGTATATTTTTAATAATGTATGGTTGATTTATATGTTTGTATCAAACATTACAGTTGGATTAAAATGAGGAACAACTTTCAATGAGGTTGTGCTTGTTAACATTAGTAAATACATTCACTTACATGAACTCACAGTGAGCAACTGTTTTTATGTTTCTCAAGTTAGATCATGCTGTATTAACTACTGTTAACAAATACAACAAAAATTAGCTTCATTCTAGTATCAGAATAGTTTTTTTTAACTTAGGTCTTTAAATGGATAGTTCACCGCAAAACATTTTGATAAAGCTATATACAGTGGGGAAACCAAAACATTTTGGAAAAATACCATGGGACCTCAACAGCACCTGGGATACAGCCTGGTTACAGACATTTTTCAAAATACCTTTTTAAGTGAATATAGAAATGTCAACAGGTTTGGAACTTTGGAGTTAGTTAAAAGTGACATTTTCAGAAGAACTATACCTTTATTTATACTATTATTTATGCTGCACAATGTTAATAACCAATAGCAAACACATTTTGTGCATATTAGACATTTAACAAAGTTTTAGCTGTATCAACACCACAAATACTTTCATTTTGCAGTGGATGTACAGAGACCTGTAATACATGCTAAAATTACAAAAAATACATCTTGCAGCATGTGATCTGGGTATTCTGTCGGTTTTCTCTTCTTGAAAACATTTTACAGCTCATTTAAGTTAAAGGGCTCATTTGAGTATTACAATAATATGACCAGAACATGGCAATTATCCTCTGTGTTGTCCATGGTGCACTCTTTATATTTTTATATTTATATATACAAATTTTATATTATAGCTGTTTTCTTAGAGATACAGACTGTCGATTCAAAGCCCATAATGATTTTTTCTGTAGGGCTAATCTAAAGAGGTTTTTGATCAGTGCTTGCCTATCCTGTTTACACTTTTGTACTAACATCTGTGATCTGATCAAAGTCAGATGATGTATATCTGTGTTTACATCTCATATAGTGTCTCTTTTATATGTCCTGTGGGTACATCATGATGCGTTATTCACTTTCTCCCACTGTGGTTTGCCTAATCCAATCACGAAGCACTTTAAAACTCATTTACATATTTGTTTATCCCGATCACTTGTGATCACATCACCCGAGACGGATCACCGGGTGTTAACAAGGTCTCGAGGTCGGTGTTATTGGCTACCTGTGATATTGCTTTGTTGTCTTTGTTCTGTTGACCTGCGCAATATGTCTGCAACACGCGGATCCTCGTACGGTGGCGGCCGTCAGAGATTGATGATGATGGGATCTCGGCTTCTGCCTACCCCAGCTGTACAATAACTCAAGTAATGCCGTGCCCCCTATACATTTTCCATTATGAATAAGTCAAACTCACACACAGCTGGCAGTCCCAGTCATGAATAATTAACAACCTCTCAGCATTCTCCAGGAAAGAGAGAGAGAAAAGGATGATGCATAGCTTTTTCTCTCCCTTGGGGTGACACGAAGGCAGACGATACTATTGATTTCTGCCTGGGCAAGAGCCACTTGGATTCATTAAGGGATTGAGCCGGGCTTAATGAACACAGACACGGCTTCATGCCTCTGCCTTGAACTTAAAGAAATAGTTCACCCAAAAATAATAAATCTGCCATAATTTGCTTTCTTAGTTTCAAAGCTGTATAAATGTGTTTCTACTGATGGAAAGAGGGAAAGATATTTTGAAGAATGCTTAACAAAGAGATCTTGGACCTTACTGACTGCCATAGTAGAATATTTGCCATGTCAATTTTTTGTTCTGTAGAACACAAAATGAGATAGTTTGAAGAATAAAGGCCAGCAACAAGTTCTAGGGCACTTTTTATAACCATATTTATTTGTCCTGCTCAGGAAGAAGAACTGTTAGTGTACAAGCATTGAGGTCATCTTTCTCTGGTTTAACCAAACATAGAAATGTATATATATTTGGCACAATTGGAGAGTTGAGTAATTCATGAATTTGCAGTTTTTTGTGAACTGCCACGTCTTTGCAGTTTTTCAAAAAAACAAGATTTGATCTTAATCTTCTTTGAGGTCATAAAGTGGAACACTCATGTACGTAAAATATCCTTATTATGTATTCTGCAGTTGCCGGTTGTGAAACGATACTGTTGCGCGTACTTAAATCTGATAATTGAAGTCTGTTTGAAGTGAATTCAGATAACATCGAATTGCGTATTCAGCACAAAAGAACTCAGTCAGGAAGATGTTTCAGGTTTCAGCTTCAGATTATTGGATGCAACATTTTTACAGTCGATGTGAGAATCTTATTGACCTCATCACCATGACTTGTAATCTTGATGGTTTAAACCAGCTAGATCTAATCTCGGGATTTCATAAATGAGCTTGTGAAAGTGTTCTCAGAGTGGTGATAGAGAATAGATGTGCTTGTCTGTTAAATCAGGGAAATACCATTGGGTATATAAACTTGCTCAGTGCTTTAAGTATCCAAATTCAGAAAAATCACAAACTGATGACATTGTTATTGATAGCATTATCAGTTAAGATACAGATTGATTTTCCAAAACCGGTGAACCATATTGTGTGATCGTAACATTTGTTTCTTGATCAACACTATTATTATGTTTACTATACAGAATGTAGCCTTTAAGAAACCTGTTTCAAACTGTTTTTTGCAATTGTGTTTATGAAGGTTTGGACATAAACAACCTTTAAAGGCAAAAGAAAAAACTTGGAAAAAGGATAAAATTTTTAACTACTTTTTAACAAGACAGTTCTAATGGCTTATTAAAATTATATGACAGTATTCAAGTTTAAAAAAAAAGATTTGTTATAGAAAACATGTTTTTGTGAAAACTAGCATGGAACTAACACCATGTCATGAGATTGATTCCCATAAACTTAATGCGGTTGCTTTGGATATAGATGCCCACTTTATAAATAAATGCAAATGTCACACTTTTTTATGTCCCAACCATCATTATTTCCAGAGAAGTTTACCATTTTAACCAGTCTTTGAGATTCATCACAATTTTTTTACTGTAAAAATTCTGTCATCATTTACTCACTCTCTTGTCATTCAAACTTATATTACTTACTTACTTCCTTCTGCAGAACTAAAAAAGGTATTTTGAAGAATGTTGTAACCAAACAGCAGTGTAACCCATTCACTTCTGTTGTACGGTCACAAAACCAATGCAAGTGAATTGTTGCCAGTTACCAACATTCTTCAAAATATCATTTTTGGTGATGTTCGGAAAGAAGAAAGTCAAGCAGATTTGAAATGACAACTGTTAATGATGACATAATTTTTATTAATGGGTTTAATCATATTAATGGGTATAAATCACACAGTTGGAAGAGTAGCCATTATGATGAACCTGACACAAAAAGGTTACCCTGCATTCATCGCGTTAATCTGGTGCCTACGCACACAGAGGTCACCAGTGTCTTATCTGTATGTGGCTGAACTGGAAAGCCCCAATTTCAACCCTAAAGAAAAATCCCTTCTTCCTACTTTCTCATTTCTTTTTAATGTTGTCACCCAAAACATTTATTTCACTTTCTCCTCAACTTGTCAATTTTTCATTTTGTTATTATCCATCTCTCTTTCAGTATCTATCATATTCATGTAAATCACAGACCATCCGATTAGTGATACCGAAAGACGGGTTTAGCCCGGAGAAGAAGGCAAAGATGCTTTTCAATATGGTTTCTTACACCTTCACCAAACATAGTTACTGTTGTCACTGTGTGTTTGTGCCTTTGACCTAATTCATCATACCCAAAGCTTTAACTTCCTTTAGTAGGCACTTTAACTCATTGACCTCTGCTGATGTTCTTTGATATACTTGGTATTGACTTCATTTCGTGATCTTTTATTGTGTCAAGACCAAATCATTTTTAAAAGGACTTTAATTAGTTCTCCAGTAGATTTATTGGGGATGATACTCCCTGGTGGTCTCAGACAAGGGTGGAATAGAAGTTAATTGTTCTATGAAAAATTATTATTAGGTTTATAATGATGATGCCCAGTGAAAGTGAGGGGAAAGTGATGGGTTGAGTCAGGGGATGTTGTAAAAAGACAGAATTTGGGCCAATTTGCAGAAGGGCCTTGGAAAGAAAAAAAAGCTTTGATATACATTAAAGTAAAGGTTCATCCCAAAATAAAATTCTGTTATATTACAGAATTGTTATTGCAAACCTACACTGTAAAAGAGTTGCATATGGCTATTATTATCATGTGTAATACAATTACAAAATGTAAATGAATTGCTGTTTTCCACAGAACACATAATAAGATATTTTGAAGTAAGCTGGTAACCAACATCAGTGGCACCCAGTTACTTTTAATGTATGGAAACAAAACCAATGGGTGCCATTTAGCAACATTCTCCCACATATCTCTTTGGTGTGTAAATAATGACACAATTTTCATCAAAGGTTATCAAAGGTTAACTATAATTTTACTGGTACACAATACTCAAAAAGACGGGAATGCACATGAATGTCTTCTGTATTTTTATGTGAATACCACATCTAATCATTTCGTAATTGTATTGGTCGAGTTTAAAAAAGATGGATCAGATTCTTGCTTGTGAGCATCACATACCAAAAGCAATGCAACCACACAAAATTTTGACTTTAGCTTTTGCATAAATGATGAAATTGAAACAAATACAGTAGGAAAATGGAAATTCTCAGCTGTTGTCGGTAAAAATATGTGAGTCTCTTGACCTTTTAGAAGTAGGTGCATTCCTCTTAAGTGTGTAGGAGAGTAATGATAAACTGATTTTGTTGGCACTAATGAGGCTTGATTATGATTCATACACATGCCGTTTATATTCATAACTGTAATTAATTTCCAATAAGAACATCACACTTAAAAAAATATTTGTGAAAACAGTTTATTTTGATCTTAAGCTTATTTCTTACGTGATTGTCTAATGCTGAGGCTGCATGCATTTGCAAAAATTGTTATAATACCATCAGACAATCTAGCAACTCCTATTATATGCTTATTATATGATTATTAAATGCTACGCAAAATGATTACACAAGAGATTTGCATCGTCACAGTGAGCAACAAGTAAATCTCTGTTGTTCTGCAATATTTTCCATTTAATAATTTATTCTGAAAAAAGAATATCCTCATTTATTAAACCCAATTAAAAACATCTGGTGGAGACTGTAAACAGGTCTCCTGATGATACGCTCATGAATGTGTGCATTCATAAATAATAACCGGCAACCCTCCGGTCTCATGAATGTTGCTAATGAAAGATTATTTTGATACCTGTTAAAGTATGTTTAGTTTATTATATCCAATAAATAATGTCCATCTGGGATGGTTTAGGCATGACCCACTGAATAAAGTTTAACTTGTTTATTGTTTATTCTAAATGTTATTTTCTTTCTGTGATACAATATCACCTTGCACTTTTTCATTAATTTGGTATCCATCTCAACTATTTTAGAATTAGATGAATCTAGATATAAATCACCTATGAGCAATCGTAATCATGATAATAATGGAAGGATTCAAAGATCGCATACTTCCGCCATACAAAATGCAGTATCAGAAAAAAGCTTTGATTTGCCAAGACTGCAATCCAAGCAGGATAATTTTTTATACATTTATTAAAATCACATTAACTTTGCTATACAATCAAAATTCATTTTCATCCCAATACTCAATATGCTTTAACAATTGTTTCATTCCAAAGCAATTTTATTGCTTTTGGAACCTTTTAGAGAAAGTCATTTGGTACACAAGCTGCATTCAGCACAAAGAAAGTGCACGGCTGATCTTCTTTAGACAAGCACACTCAGGACTCGAGTGCCAGAAATACTTCCCTTTCAATGACTCAAGTACCATTTACCTCTATTACTGTAGCCATGATTGTTTCGTGAGCAAAAATCCATCCTAATGATCAAGAAAGCAACACTTGTCTTCTTAGAAAACCATTATGTGTTGGAACATCCAGAATGATGAACATAGATCTTTATGGAAAATGAATGTTTTAAACAAACTGATTTCAGATACCTTTTACAAATATGCTTGTGTAGATATTGACTATTTTATAACACGTGGATCAACACTATTAAAGTGTCTTCCAAATATCCATTATTGTCTTTGAATCCCATTGAGAGTAGACCATAAAAAGTTGCATTAGTGAGCACTTTTATCTGTGTGTGTGTTGGGAGTAGAAGGATTCGACATAAGTTAATGTGTTTAGCCATAAGGTCACGTTTTAGTGTCAAAGGTCCAAAGGAAACGTACACATGCATGACATACAGAACACAACACTCTCAGATGCTTGTGTATGAGGTTGTGAGTGTTTTCTGAAATGGGCTTTAAACAGATAATAGCCAGCCATTACTGGTGGAAGGCAAAGCTGTCATACCGCAGGTCTTGTTGAGTGGTGTCATCACATTAAAATAATTACACCATCGGTTCATTTGCTAAATAGGGAGCTGATTTGGATTGTTTTACAGAGTAGCACAAAGTAAATTAATTGTAATCTTTAGGTAAGATGTAATATGATTGAATGACAATGCATGATTTATATACTATTGGCAACTAAGGATTTAATACAAAATCACAACACACTCAAATTAATGTTATGTGAAACTATTTACACTCAAGAAATAATTATATTACATATATAAATATATGTTGAATAAAAAAAAATGTCTCATTACATAAACCAAATAAAATGTACATTTAAGAGAAATTTTATTGTTGAATTTTTACTCAATTATTTTAATATTTTCCACAGATTTTATTAATGTTTTTAATAGATTTTATAAGGTAAATACTAAATAGAAATGAAAATGTTTTACAGTGTAGTATGTACCAAAAAAAAAATTTGCACAGATTTATATATAATATATAATATTTTTTATAATTTATATATTATAATATAAATAAAACAAAATCAAATGTTCTGTAAATTTGTCCAGATTTCTAAGTGCTTGTTCAAGTTAAATTACAATTTTTGTTTTGTTTTTTGAGTAAACAATTTTTCTTATATTAAAGTCATGCTTAGAAATGAATACACATTTCTATAGAATTTAAGATTTTTGTTTGTTACATTATACAATTTACTGTACATATTTATATTTTACATGCTACATGTTATGAGGGTAAATAAAACTCTGACTCTGATTTAGTATGAAAATCCAGCAAATAATAATAGAAAAATGTATTATATCAATACTAATTGTTCATTACATATATGTTAAGTATTATATATCAAAATTATAATATTTTTTAAGCTCTGTGATTAGACCATGTCGCTAGCAACACCAAAGTATTGGGTTTGATCCCAGGAAAAGCACATACTCAGAATGAAATATAAATAATATTTTGCAATGTAAAAACCATCCTCCAATGATCCCGAATGACCCCCTCCAATGATGAGAAGTTTTCCACAGTAAAAGTTGTAGTAAAAATATGGATTCGGTAATGTTTGTGCTTGTCACAGGTGAGTTGAGTGTTTCTGTCAGCCTAGCAGTGTAAGCAGCTTTGTTCTGTCAGAAATGCTCCGCTCAGCAGCGCAGTGTGTATCTATGGAGACACAAGTTAGGACACACACCACAAAGCACATCATGCGCTGTCACTCCCCCAAACCGCCATGCAAGGCCTCCTGCATAGTGCACTTTTTCAACGCCACTGCATTTCACACTATCACTTTCACAATCTTTTGTTTCTCAATCTCTCAAACGCATTTCCTGGGGTTAGCTGCTGGTTTTAAACTGGTTTAAAGGTCCTCAGGCATGGAACCTCCCATCTCTGCTTTTCAGGCTCAGTGAAGCTGTAAAGACGGCCACTAGTGGGTTTGTTTATTTTAAGGGTCCGTCTGAAATCTGAGGCCGACGTTTCGGACCGGCGCAGGACAGTCTTTGGACAAGGACTCATGCGAGTGCTAATTATAAGGACGTCGGGTCAGTGTCTGTTATTTCAGGAAACCTTCTGCTGGGTGGAAGCCAGCAAGAGAGGAAAAAATTGAGAATGCAGAAGAAAAAAGGGGTTATAGTTCAAGATACAATTGAATCACTTAGATGGGAGAACATGCTTTCCTGAAAGCCTTAAGATGGGTTAAAGTCAAAGTTCAAGCACACCCTACCCCTTCGAAATGTTTTTACATCTAAAGGCCGTAGTTTTACAATTATAATTTTTTTTGTTTGGAACAACCTGAATCGAATTGGCATTGCTTTTTAACCAGATGTTGAATACACAATCATTCATTTGTTGTCTTCTTAGCTTCTTATTACATTTTAGTCTCTCTTCTCTCAGTCTTTTAGACCCTTGAGCATTCAAAAGTAGAACGCCAGCGACAGCTGTCGGAAACCCATCACAGAGCTCCTCTTTAGATGTGTGTGGGAGTGTTCCTTGCAAAACCAGTTAGCTGCCATGGTTAACAAGATTGAGAAAGGTCTGTGGGAAAAAGCAGAAAGGAATGTAAGAAAGGCCTAGAGAAGCAAGCTTCCCTTGCATCTCTGATCAGTAACACGACAGAGAGTATTCATTTGCGGCGAGTTTTTGCTCGTATACATCATCCCTTTCTCTCTGGTACGAAACGCACACGTCAGACAATCCCGGCCATGGAAAGAAAGCACATTCCAAATCTGAATAGTGTGTTTCGAATCTAAACCTTGCAACCACATCTGGAAACATTATTCTTGGAATACAGGTTATTATGCTCCAAAGGCAGCAGGGAAAACATATTTAGAGCGAGTAATAAAGAAACAAAATTAAAAACAATAATTGGAGTGACCAATTGGACTGTTTCTGTAAATGTCTGAGAATGTTGGCCTTAAATTTCCTCTTTCAGGGGTTGAAAACAACGTGTGTTGTGAGAAAATGGCAGCTGGTGTTGCATAAGATATATATACAACATGCTGATTCAACAAATTAACATTTTCTCATTAATATAAGCCGCTATAGGTGGATTAAAGGGATGTTTCTCCCAAAAATGAATTATGTCATTATGTACTCACCAGTTTCTCATTTCAAACCTGTATGACTTTCATTCCTCTGAAGAACACAAAGGAAGGTATTTTGAACAATGTTGGTAACCGAACAATGACATTATCTATGTTCACACAATAGAATCGAAAAGATTATTCCTGCAAAATACCAAAGAAGGTATTCATATTTGAGAGATCGATATAATATGATGATTAAACAAAAAAATTTGCATATTAATATAAGCAGCTATTAGTGGTTTGAAGTGATAGCGCACCCAGAAATTAAAATTGTGTCTTCTTTTTCATATATTCAAAAAGAACATAAAAGAAGATATTTTGAAGAATGTTGGAAACCGAACAATGGCAATACCCATGTTCAAACAATTGAAACTCTTTCTGCAAAAAGACACACAAAAGGCACTAAAAAGCATTCTCAAAAATATCTCCTTTTCTCCTCTGCAATAAGAATCCAGGTTTAAAGAGACGGTGGAAACGGAAAAATTTTAATTTTGGGTAAACTGCCTCTTTAAACATATTATTTAGCAGAGATGCAATCCAGCAGATTCTACCTGCCTTTTTCTTTGTTTGCCTTTTTCGTGGTTACAACAGACTACCTCCCACACATATACGTATGTGCACACACACACGCAGACACAATGAAGCATAGGATCTCTGAACCCGCATACCGTGTGGTTTGAGGGAGGTGTCTGGCCCACCGGTTCCATTCTCTTGGTTGAGGAGTTTCCATTTGCACACACAGCCATTTCCAGTGACCGAGGATGACTCTCCGTTTCCACATTTTAATTTGGGCAGCAGTGAACCATCAACCCTCAGTTAAGGCTCACAGCTTTTACAGACTTGCTCTGATCCAATCCGCTACCACGGTAACCAGCACAGGCAACTTGCCACGGATGGAGCGGGGTTTGCCAGCATCGTTTGTGTAGAGATTGCAAAGCGCTTGTTTTGCCCAGTCAGGAGTTAAATCAAGATGACAAGGGTAAGAAATTTCAGGCCTGTGTCTCTGTGGGTAAGAGTTGCCTAAGGTGCAGGCAGCGGTGGTTTAGGGATCAGGGAGGGGCTCCTCACCACAGAGAGGCATACAGGGTCAGTCCTGGCTGCAGGAGAGATGGAAAGCGCAGCACTGGCTGGGACTGAGGCTCTGTAGGAATTGTTTAGTCATGCACTGATCATTCTGGGAGCAGAAGTTGACCCGGACAACTTAAACGGCTTAGTGTGTTGTGGAGAAGACTGCTGGCAGGGGCTGAAAGTAGAGATTGTTTTGTTTCCAAAGCAATTAAAATTGTCCTGATTCAGAGCTCAAGCATCCCTTTTCTGTCTAGGATTCTTTTGCTGTGTTTCTCCCTCCACGGGTGATAGTTAAACCAAAAATGTATGACTTCTGCAGAACAGAAAGGAAATAAAATGTTTGAAAACCAAACAACACTGGCTTCAACTGAAATTAATTCTGTGGACAAAAAAACTCATTTCTCAAAATATCTTCTTTTGTGTTACTCATATACCGGTTTTTGAAGGACATGAGTGAATATTAAATCGTTTTTTATTTTATTTTTAAAAAGAGATAATTATTTCATGTGTATTCATCCTCATTTTAGTGCAAACCTGCAGAAAACAAAGAAAAATAATTAGAATAATGTTGGAAACCAAACAACACTGGCTTTAATTGACTTAAGTTGTATAAACATACAAACAGTGACATTGACATTCTTCAAAAAATCTTGTTTTGTGTTCCACAGTACAAAAAGTCATTTACAGGTTTTTGTACAACATTGGTCAAAATAAACTAAATTAAAAAGAAAAAAACATATTTTTACACATACATTCAGCAAACACTTTTAACCAAAATGAGAAGCATTTCAGAGAAAATGGGATCGGTTTGGAACATCATAATGGTAAATAAATAATGACAGAATAGTATTTTTTTTAACTGAAAAGATTTACCAGGCCTGGCATGCTTTTGGAGCATATGCACACCTGGCAAGCCTGCAAAGAAATTGCTTAAGAGGATCTCAGCATTGTGCTTTCATGCCGTGAAACGCTGAGCTCGGTTCCTGACTCATCATCGCATTCAATCTGCACTTATTCAAATCACCAGTGGTGCTGAATGCTAATCGAGGGGAGCGATATTCGCTTGGCGGCCAAAACGCATCCCGTCCGCCTTCTCCGACTGACAGAATCCCTGCTCCCAGTCAGAGCCCGGTGATGAGATTAAACGTGTCAGATTCATTGTGAAGAGTCATTGTCAAAAGGGTCCTGATGGAGGGCCTGGGGTATGCGCTGGTGTACGGAGGTGTGATCCAGACTTTCCATGACACTTAAGTCTCTAATCGCACATGCGCCAGTTGATCTGGTTTGAGGGGTGAAATAAAGAAAAAGAGAAGGAAAATGAGATTACCTTAATCTTGAAAACTGTATGTTTGGATATTATTTACACCAGGCAGCATCTCTTAGCATCTCTTCTATATAAAACCAGATAACACAGAATCTATGGCTTTGAGGGCTGAATCATCCTCTTGAGTTTGCTCGGCGTGCGGCTAATCTACCGCTGCGTGTGTGGATGGGATCATTGTCTGAAGTGTGAATCTGCACCTGTTTACATGGGGGTGTATGTTAAATGAGAGAATGTGAATGCTATGACGACAGCTGATCCCCACATGGATCGTGTGGGAGGTTTGGGGCTTTGTTTTTGCTCATCGTTTTGTGAAAGCGGGTGGTTTTGCATTTGCTTGCCGTGGGTGGGTCTTGGTGAGATTGCTAAACCTTGTCGTTTGAGTCCAATATTAACTTTGTAGCTGTCAAGACAGATGAATTGAGAAACTTGCCTGCCATGGAGCCGTTTTGTGTTCAAAAGAGTTTTTTGTTTATGCAATATTCAGGAAGTGTCTATGTGACATGACATCTATTAAAAACTTTTTTTCGCATATAACTTGCATTCACTTGCCACTGTGTTGTTTTGCACCCATCTTGTAACACGACAAAGGTTTCATCAACCTGTTTATGACTTGTTTTATGGAACACAATAGAAGATATTTTGAGAAATGTAAGTATTATTGTGTCTGTACTTTTGAAATAGTTGGGGACAGTGTTGCTTTGTTACCAGCATTCTTCAAGATGCCTTTTGAAATCACAAGAAAATGAATAAGTTAGTCACTTGGGATATGCAATTGTAATTGGGTTGTTTTGGACGCATCTTTGTACACATCTCTACACGACGTTTTGTTCTATGGAACACAAAAGTAGATATTTTGAGAAATGTCACAGTGTTTTCTGTCTGTACAATGAATTGAATCTTTCATCACCCCTCACACTGTCTCTTTTTGCACAGGGTGTGAGCGGTATGTCCGTGGATGAGAAGTCTGAAGCTCCCATGTACGTGTATGAGTCCACAGTGCACTGTACCAACATCCTGCTGGGTCTGAATGAGCAGCGGAAGCAGGGCCTGCTCTGTGATGTCACCGTGCTGGTGGAGGGGAAGGAGTTCCGCGCACACAGGGCTGTGTTAGCCGCCTGCAGCGAGTACTTCCTACAGGGGTTCGCCACCCAGAATGACAATGAACTGGTTCTCAGCATGCCAGAGGAGGTGAGGATGGACAGCTTCATCATGCATTTATATTCATATTTTGATTGTAAATAGTGCTACACAATAGAGCTAAAATCATACGAACCAGTGGGAGTTTATAGAGGGCGAGCTACCAGCATGATGGCAAATATAGATATCAAGTTATCAACAAATGTCCTGTTGCTGGTCCCTGTGTGACTCTATAGTTATGTTGTTGTTTATGTATGAGGTATATGAGCTTACAGCAGGCCTATAATCACCATTCATCATTTGACTACCTACCATATGG